>CAEFZX010009088.1:0-23173 GCA_903066825.1 Alfaro cultratus
CCCCACGCGTCAAAACGTGACGATGACGGATTGACCATGCGTCAATATATGACGAGTTGGGAGTGAGAATGGGCTGAAATCAAGATTGTTTAAGAGGGCATGTGTTCTCAAATTTTAGTTGGTGAGGTTTGAACAATTTAGCTTTTGGCAGATCCGACAGTGGAATTTGTGAAACAATTTGCTGAATTTGTGAAACAACTTCTTGTTTCAGTCACCTTCTTGAAGTGACTGAAATAAATAAATATGCCACAGTTTTTTTATTTTTTGACACATATTCTCTACCTTGCTGAGGAACCAAAAACACTAGGTCAGTTAACATCAGTATCCACTGAAGCTGAGTACAATCTATCAGCTGTGACAGCTGGATAAAATGTGGATCATTCACTGCCAACTTCTTCCTTTTGCTTCGAATGACTGCTAGGGTTCTTAAAGAGGACTGCAATTATTATGTCATTTCAGATTGTCACTCGCTGGGTGCTGATCATTAAACCAATTACATGTATGTTGACTGACAAGAAACACAAGTAACCTTATCTCAGGTTGCTTCCGTCCTGTCCTAGCTTGGGTTTATATTAAAACAAAGGAAAGTACATGTGTCTTAATTAATTTAATTTATGAGATTTGAACCACTGAATGGAGGCAGTGATGAGATGGAAGTTTAATGTGGACTGCTGATGGCTTGATGATAAAATCAGTGGGAAATGGCCCTAGACACCTGGTTCCACATTCTGTAAGTTAAGCTGGAGGCCACACCTGCTCATCATGCCTTTAAGGATGAAAGGTGAGGGGAAAAAACACACACACAAGGTCGAGATATGAAGATATCTGTATTAAAAAGCATTATGGAAAAATGGTGTATTGAAGAATATTGTAAAAATTAAATGAATGTTTTAGGATAGATGTAATCAAGTTATGCTTGGTTGAGAAACAAAAAATGTCCATTTAAAAATGATTGCAAATTCATATCTGTGCATGTGAAACAAAGTCTTACTTTTGACAGTGTAATAGCATTTCTAAACTTCCAGTGACTGAAAGTATCTGGACATTTTTAAACTGCCTAAATTTATCAAACCTACCAGAGTTTATGAGTTAATGATAAGAGTGTGTCCTAGAGCTGTACCTGTTATAGCGTAAGTATTTCAAGTTGTGTAATAAGAAATAAAATTGCTATCTGCACTGCAAGGTGTGTATTATCAGCGTCAGAATAATGGATTTATGTTAACCATTTCTGAATTTTAATGGGGAAACTGGGAAACAATTGGGTATGAAGTAAATGAAGACAGACTCTGTGGTGCCTCCGCTGCCTGCACAGTTTGGACCGTCAGTAGACATCAAGAAGGAAAGTCTCCTATTTGCTTATCTTCCACAGCCAGCAGGCCCACCATTCACTGAACAGCTGCTGTTGCCCACCCTCATTTGGTGATATTTGTTATTTCAATTCCACTCCAAACAGTTTCTTCTTCAACATTAGAAAGGGAAGAAACAAACTTGAGGGAACAAGCTCACCTTTTACACTGAGAAATGTGCATTCTGTTTTGCCAGCGGAGGCTATTTCTAATGCTGAAACAAAACAGGGATGTGTGTTTTTATATACACATGCTAAAATCATTTTTCACACTACCTACAGACATTCACTAACAATATGACACTTACATAGTGACATTCTGTCTGTACATTTGATTTTGCAAATACATTTGGTTTCAATGGCCTTAACAAAACCGATTGTTTATTTAAACATATTCTCTGTGGAGAAACAGATGTTCGCGGATTATCATAAACACACAGCGTCCACAACATACAATTAAGAGGTACAGTGGTAAACACTGCATTGTGTAAATTTATTCACAGCAAGATTCAGTTGAATTACAGCTCAAATAAGTAGATACAGCTATTCTGTTAATCATGTAGTGTCCATCCCCAAGCAATCCCCAACTGAATTGCTTACATGCGGGTTTGGGGATAAATTTGGATATCTGGATTAGCTTTGACATTAGTGAATGTTAAATGCTTTGAGTCTGGATTAAATTGTTTTCCCATTTAACTCATACATGAATACCAAATGTAGCTTTGCTGTAGCTTTATTGTAAAAAATGTAGCATTATAAAGCTTGTCCAGAGAGAACTAAATACACCTAATGCAGAAATAGTTTTCTTTTCTATATTGACAGTGCTAAAAAATACTTTGGTAGCATTGGTATATTTATAAATAACAACTAAGTATTTCTTTATATGCAACTCTAAATGCAAACATTATTTTGATTATGGTATATTATAACATATGCTTACCAAGACTGGTGTTATAAAATATTGATTAACAGCACGCAATGTTAACAGGTAGTTTTTCAAAATGAAGCATAGAGTTTACAGCAATAGAAGGAAAACATCATGTAAAACTTTTAAGATGGAATACACAAACAAGGCACAATGATAAGTGATTACTGTAATAACATCATGTGATCCACAAATAACATTTTAAACACACTTCTCACAAAAGTATCTACTTCTATAATCTTATGTTTTTGTGGCAGACTCAAATAGGCATATGCACTGATGTCCCTTAACCCTAATGTAAAAAAATAATAATGTTGGGTGTTTTTGTTTTTTTTTTAATCTTACTGATTTATATTTCCTGTATTCTTCTCTTCTTTAATGTACTGGATATAAATTATCTCTTGCCAACTTAAAATATTTACAATTACTTAAATGCTCATTTGAAATAAAGTTTGGGACAGAATAAGCTTGGAGCTTTGGTTGAGAAAGTACTTTCGGATTTCCTTTTCACAAATTTGCCAAGAAACAAGAAAAAGAGGGAAAAGACATGCAGAACATGGCACACTTCCAACAATCCAATCAATGTTACTAAATTGTTGGTGCTAGTCTAAAAGATCAAATAGATTTGGTCCCTCTTTTAGTGCTGCAAGAACGAATGTTCTTCTGTTTCTTTGGGAACTTTCTTATGTGTTGGTACTGATAATGTTTGTATTATTAGTCAGAGATTTTCAGTGGTATGGCTACTATACTGACAAATGCTGCAACTGGAAGTATATATTAGGACTACTCCTTAATAAAGCTTCGATAACAAATCTTTGCAGTACTGGGAATTTAGGGCAGGGTTTCTTTATCTTTAATATTAAACAAAGCAAACATTTCTATAACCCAGTCTGTTCTTGTTAGACTATGTACTTTATGCAAAAACCTTACAAACTCGATCTATCCCTGGAAATGAACTTGTTTAGGTGAAAAATAGTACAAGAATTTTTGTACCATTTTGCTCCATCTCTCCATTTTGTCTTTCCTTGCAACTCAATATTAAACATGTCTCAAGCTAATTCTTGATGCAATTTCACCCTCAACTAAAACTCCTCTATCATGTCCAAAACAAGGCTCATTCACAGGGTTATGTGCAGGCTAGTGGGTGTTTCTGAGTCTCCTACCTTCCAACTCAACAGGGTGTGGTTGACAGGAAATCTCCTCTGGAGTCTCATAATCAGTCCCCTCACTGTTCTTCAGTCTGCTCCTGTGTAGTCACCTACGTGGGACTTCTGCTGATCTTCCCCTGTCTGTCCACTCTCCAAATCTCTCAGAGACATAATTTATCCACTCTACCACTCCCCCACACCCTGCCAATCACAATCTCAATGGAAACCCTTACTTCTCCTGGAGATCAATAAGAACTTTCCTTCTTTATTATCTCATCCAACATTCACCTTCAATCTGAAAGATATTCATCTTTCTGTTCTAATCTAATTTTTCAAGAAACTTTCTTGGTTACCCATCCCATTGCTGTTCCTTTTGTTCCCTGCACCTGTTCTTTTGCCCAACATTACAACATCATCAGTCTTGCTGTTCTTGTACACTCTCACATACATCTCTGCCATCTATGACTTTCCCATGAAGTGCCACTGTTTACCTCTTAGCTCCAGAAAATTATGTTTTCTCTTGATCCATGAAGACAGAGTGCAATTCCTAGTGACATTCTGTACACTTCTTCAACAATATCAAAGAAAACATTGCATTTAAAGTGAAACCAAACTACAAATCCCTGGTTGTCACCTCTTTTTCAAACCTAACTTCAAAAACTCTCTCACAAATCTCCTTGGTATGGCTCATTAATTCTAGTAATAAATGATTAAACCATTGACTCAAAATTTATTTTAATTAATACAGCTCTTTACATCACCCTTGTCCTTTAAAAAGTACTGCACATTGGTACCAATACGCTTATTTTTCATATTTTAATTATCTTCTCATGTTCAGGGTTTATGTTAAACATTTTGGAAAAAAAATTTCCTCCTGTCTCTCCCAGACGTCTCCATAACTGTACAAGTAAGTCATCTGGACCAATCACTTTTTTGCTCTCTTCATAAATTCTCTCATTTCCTCCCTATTTATCCATCATATATCCTGTCTAACCCTAATCCATTCAATTATATCTCTATCCTCAGTTTGTCCAAGAATTTGCACATCCTTTCATCTCAATCCCTCTTTTTACCCATTTTTGTCTCTACCTTGCCGCCTCTCTCTTCTTTGCTCTCTTGCTACTCGTATATACATGTATCATCGACCTATCCCAGTTTTTCTCTTCTAGCTTTTTTGTTTCATATTCTTATTTCTCTAACAGGTCAGCTTGTATTCTTTCATCTGTCTAGACTAGAGTATAGACAAAACACATTCCTACTAGTTTTCGTGACCAATTACACAACCCTTTCCAAGACACCTGGAAAGGTGTCTTTATTTCCAAGACACCTGGAAAGGTGTCTTGGAAAGGTGTCTTGGAAAGGGAAATGTAGATCTGGTAGGAGCCTGTCTTATTCCCCATTCTTCCTTCTTTAATATGCACCGGGTAATCATTGCTGCCACCATCATTTCCTTCCTATTCTTGATTTTCATAGCATTAACCATGGCAGTTAGTGACAAGTATGAAGGTAAACTAAGGTCTTAAAACGTTTTAAAACATTTAACAATTGCAGAATAACTTCCATCTACCAGTTTGAACTGAGATTCCTGAGAAATGCCCCTCTTCCCTGGCTGAAGGTGAGAGAAATATTTATGGCTTAAGCATTTCTGTTAATACCCTAATGCCATGCATCAAGGTTATCATATTGTTCATTTTGGCCTAACCCCATATAGAAAACAATTAACCAGTGTCCATCTCCACTCCCATTTAACACCCTAAAGTTACTCCCTAAATTATTCATGCCTTTAGCAGATTGATGTAAAATAACTTTTTAATTTTATCAATGTGTTTCTTCTTAATGGAAGTGATAATAATAATAATAATAATAATAATAATAATAATAATAATAATAATAATAATAATAATAATAATAACAGGACCAAATGCCCAATGTCATACAAAAGTTTCCTCAGCACAGCTGGTTTCCATGGGAGATATGTCACTTGACATTCTTTTTGTTGCTGTGCATTTTAAGAAATTTTCTGACATCCCATTTTGTGAAGCTGTATCTATTTGTGATACATGAATGTCAATTCAAACCAGGCAGAAGGCTGACATGGAGAGTTCAACAGCAATGTTGATGTCTTTGTCTAATCATTCCTTAAATGTTGTTTTTACAAAGAATATTTAGGTTCCTATTACTGTGGAGGTATCTCAACATGTTTCCCTCTGGTTCCTGGGATAGCAACAGGGAGTCAAGATCAATAACATTCAGGAAGATTATACTCTGTCTTTATAGGGACTTTTGAGGTACGTAGCAGCTAAACACCTACACTTTGGCTGCCTGTTCTCCTTTTCTGTGCCTCTCAGGAGACATGTGCCATGTTGTGTCTTCTCCCAATGTTTTTTTTTTTATGGAGCCAAATGTAAAAGCATGCCAAACTGGCATCACACGGTTGTATTAAGCGCTCTCCTGTGAACTGTAAAAACTACACACAAAGGAGCCCTTGTAATAACTTAACAGGTTTTTTCCTGGCAGAGTAAAATAGAAGACAAGAGATATTTCTGTGTGTGCATTCAAACAGGACTCTTTCACCTCAATGTGTGTGTGAGAAAAAGGAAGTCTAATCTAGCAAGCTTCTGCAGTTGTGTGAATACAGTTGTTATTGGCGTCTATTAAATGGTTCAATATATCTTTAGGAAACATAATTTGCAACTTTTTTATATCACTCTCGTTCCAACCATACTTGGTTTTGCCAAGTCCAGAGGGATCACTGATTGTACATGAATAGAAACAATAAAAAATGGTGCAGTTACAGAATAGCTTCTCCTCCAGTATTCAGAAGACTAATGATAAAAAAAAAGGTAATTGCATTGCATTTTTTGTGGGTGTTGGGGGTGAAGAGGGGTCGCCATCAGAAACATAGTCTTGTCTTGCAAGAGTACTAATATCCGTCCGTCCGTCATCCATCCACTAACTAACTGATCCACTAATTTCTTAACATTTCTCCATCACTCAACTACCAACTTCAGTAATTTTTAAGGAATTTAAAAAAATAAATAAAATAGCACAAAGTAATACATAGCGTTGCTGAACATACATATTAGTGCCCTTAAAAGATGTTGGGAGACAATCTGACTGACTCTGGCCTATCTTTTAAGGAGCAAAAGCTTGCAGACATTCCCTAAAACACCAGCAGAGGTGATTTTACGAAAAATATATGCAGTCTACACTTTCCAAGTTATCATTCGAAGACTGGACAGTCTTCAGTCTCTGAGTACAATAGCCAGTGTTGGTCTCTGGATCATAACAAACCAAAGACATAACAACAAAAATGGAACGAAGGACTACATTTTTACTACAACTCTAACAACAAGCCTCAATTACAGAAATGTGGAGTTTCAGAGATATTAACACATTATCATTTTTGGAGCTTGAATCTTCAAAGAATCCATGGAAGGTTTGAGAGGGGGAGTTTGATGCTGACGACTGGCGATTCATCCTCAACTTAACTGGTACTGATATATAGAAAAAGGCAATACAGTGATCCCTCACTATATCGCGGTTCACCTTTCGCGGTCTCGCTGCTTCGCGGATTTTTTGTGCATTCTGATTGGCTAAACAGTCTTTCCGCTTCTACCCTACCTGTGTGTTAATAACGTTGCGGTTTAATATGTACAAGTACGTAAAACAGCTTCCCAAACTTAAGTTTGCAAACATAATCGATGGTGGCATGTCAGTTTATAAGAACCTTTTTCGCCCAGAAGAAAAAAGAGCAACAACTATGTTCTTCTCTCGATAAAACACACCTGCACCGCGGGCTTTAGAAGAAAAAACCGCTACAGAGCGGAGTCAGGATGCAGCGGCTCAGTCAGAAGAGCAGTGAAATACACGTGAGTCACTATTTGTCCTGTTGTACTTTGTATTTTTCATCATAATCATTTCTCATTTTCTCCCGTTCTAATCCAATGACTCGGGTCGCGGTGCTGATCTCCGCAATATGAAGCTTTCAGTTCGTAAAAAAAAAAAATTATAAAAAAAAAAGTTTCTACTTCGCAGGTTTTGTAGTGGGTGTGAGACGAATGTCAAGTGGTTATGGGACTGTTTTGGGCAGCTAGGGGGAGGACAGGATCTGGTGATNAGTTTGTTGGTCGTTCAGGACTCGATTAGTTTTGTCTGGTCGGGGGTGGGGGGAGCGCAGCGCTTCTGCTCCTGCATAAAAAAGACTGGAGACGGAAACAACAACATCGTGTCCGTGTCTTTATTGCTCCTCTACAGGGGCGTAACAGTTTCACCTATCGCGGGTTCTTTTTGGAACGTAACCCCGGCGAAAAACGAGGGATCACTGTAAAAGGATTAAAACAGGCTGCAAAATGTATATAAGACACAACAGCAGGAATAATGCTTTCAACAAGAAAAAGCCTTTTACAGTTTTTCAAAGGGAAAAAAAAAATGATGAGAAAGGTTGATAAATCTGATCAATCTTCGTGTAAACGTTCAACATCATGAAAAAAAACATGCTCCAGATTATTACGGCTCTGTTCGTTAGCCAAGAATTTGACTGAATGTTCACCGGCTTGAACATTCGGCATGCTAAGCTAAATATGCTAAGCTAAATATGCTAACACCGAGCCGTGACGTCTGTCATACAGCTTGATCTCAACTCAAAATAATAGTTATAAACCATCTCAGAAAAAAATCGACTTACCAAGCGCAGTGAATAACTCAGACATGCGGAAAGTAAATTGTCCTGAAATGACTTGTCTTCTGTCGCTTCGCTTCAGTGGGAAGCTGTGATTCTGGGCCGGAGTCAGTGAATTAACTCCTTTAGTGTCATAGCCGCTGTAGGAGTTCAGAGTTAAGAAGTCAAGAGTTACTGATTCCATTTTAACACCTCTGCATTTGATAAGGAAACATTTTGTTTTAACTACTAATAATATACACCCCAGAGTTACATAAACAGAATGTGACTCTATTAGAGTAAAATTAACTCTGCTTTTGCATAAGTCTACTAACACCAAAACATTGAACACTTCTGAATTTGCGGTGTGTATTGATTTAAAGTTACCCTATGACACACCACTTTTGCTAGTCTAACACAGACAATCCTAAGTTTGCGGTGGTAATGTTTACCACATGTACATTTTTAGAGAGTAAACCCACTGTATATGTCATTTTACACGCATTTCCAGGGCATTAACTCCAACTATGTGTTTTTGTTTGGCATAACCGAATTCTGTATGTGCACTCATATTTTGCTTATATGCATATGAATCTGCATTAGAAGAAAATGCATGTTCGCTACCAATTTACAGGGAGCTCAAGAAGCTTTGCTGTTTTACATAAAAAAAGGATCACTGATGCATATTCAAATGATCTATCCCACGGGGGTCATTAAAAAGCATGTTTCGAAGGAACCAACAGTCTGACACTGCTGTTAATGAGCTATGGTTATACGACTTTATTAAAACTAACACTTGTTAGTCAGTCTCCATGTGGACAACCTTACCGAGGGTAAAGGGAAAAAAGGACAAAATCGAAGGGGAAAGTAACAACTATTCTTTTTTCTTTTTTTTTTCCCTTTTGCATATGTATAACTTGATATAATTGTAGATATGCGCCAATTAGCCAACACTGCAAAGCGGCTCAAACAGAATTTGTAATATGTATTGTGAGTTAACTGTTCGGTGTCTGTACCAGCCCTGGTATTTTGCAACAGATATGTGCTTGCCAAACTGATAAGTGATATTAGACTCTTGACAGCACTGTAATTCAGGGCTTTGGGAAGCTAGCCATCCAACAGCCAGTGACAGAATCCTAATTGTGGTGCAGCAGCTGAAAGCCTTTTGACAACCATTTTAATGCATTAGTGAGAACCACTGTACTTTACTTCCATTAAAACAATGTCTCTCCAGCCACTCCTGAGCGGGCAGAGGACTATATTCTAAATATCATGATGAGAAATAATAAAATGGCTATTTCCCACTGCCTTTACATGCAGTTGTTAAAATCTATTGGTCTCTAAACAAATCATTAGGTGTAACCTATATTATATTATTTAATTGCTAAGAGCTATCACAGCCTTTTATGCAGTAATGTCTTGATTCTATATGATATTGATATTTGAGAATGTGTGTGTGTCTTACCTCCTAATTGAAAAGTGTGACCGGAGGAGCTTAAAGTCAAGCGGGCAACCCGAGGCAGATGCCACTTTGCTTTTCATGCGAGTGGTAATCAGGCTTACGACTTCCAGTGACACCTTATGACTTGAACTCTTTGTACTTACCTTTGCTATATTTCCTTCTCTGACAATCCCATTTCTTATCAGATCGCTTCCTCATTTCCTCCATCTGTTTGGGGGTCTCTCCTCGAGACTTCTTCTGTAAATCCCCTCCTCACTCATTTGGCCACCTCCAGGATTTTTCAAAACTTCCTCATCAGCATGTCCACCCTCCAACGTTCACCACTCCACTGCTCCAACCTGGAAACAAAGCTAACACACTCACAAACCCAGTCATCAATCCCATTCCAAGTTCTGCTCTGGTGGATATGAAACACACTGAAAACCAGGAGCAAGTTGCCAACACAGAAACAGAAAAAAACCCCCAAAAAAAACATACATTTCTGAGAAAATAGTGATTTTTATTTTTCTTGCTATAAATCCTAGTTGAAGTGATGAAGAAATACACAGTTAATTACTATATTGTCTTTGTTTGCATATTCACATTCTTTTACTATTGGTTCCAGCCAAGACGCTGTGTGTTTAATGTGATTATAAAAAACTTAAAATCCACACTTTCAGAATCTGTAAACTCACAATGCCCCCAAGTAGATTTGTTAATGGTTTTGTTGTGGCCACTCATACACTCACTTCCTCCTGGAATACTATCTCCTCTTCCCACAGTAAGGAATCTACTCTCCTTCTATATTACTTTTTCAACCTTCAAACATCTCAGGTCACTATTAACCTGTCACTTTTCCTCCCAGTGTTGACCTGGACTTCTGCTTTATTCCGAGAAGAATAATGAACACGTTTTCAAATAAACCTTTCTAACTGCTTCTTAGTGTCCAATATTGTTGAATGCACTGGAGTCTCCATCTTAACAAGCATGACAGATGTGAGTTCCTAACTGACTTCAACCATATGATGAAGCCATATGTTAAACTTCTAAAGCTCTGTCTTCCAGCTCCCATGTTGGCAGCATAGATCACTTTACCTGCCGCCAAGCTCTTTTTGATGTACTCACTCTCTTCCTACCTGTGTGTTTGTGTTTTGCTGCACTGAGTTTTACTATATTCTCTTGAGGGAGAAAAGAGGATAATGAAGAAACATCTGGTGGGGTCATCTCAACCTGTTGTGCAGCACACATGCTGCCTGCTCTGATGTTATTGTGGGCCAACAAAAACAGAAAATACCAGACTTTATTTAAGAGATTTTAAACACATGCAAATGGCTCAATCTGAAAAGGGTTTCAAGTGCATAGAAAGGAGAAATTGGATTTTCAAACATATTGTTTGTGCTTTTATGTGGCATTCCTGGAATGTTGGTATTAATTTTGCAAAACTGTTTTTATTATTAAAGTAAACATGAGTTAACATAAGATCTTAATTTAGAGGTTATAAGAATTATTACCTTCTAAAGAGACATGCATACATGATATGGCTAGATTGCTGAATATGCTAGAAAGGTCTAATGTTGGCCATTGTTTTAAAAAAACAGCAAGTGTTCATTTTTTACTCCCTATAATGTCTTTTTCAGACATTAAAATTTATATTTGTAATTTTTAAATCATTTTTGGTTAAGTTTTACTTCAGCTTTTTGGTTCATTTATTTTGTCTATTTCCGTCAAAGCACATATGCATGCAGGTCGGATTATTAGCCTAAATATTTTGGTTATTACAAGAGCAAAGATTGAGACAATTCTGAAATTCTTCATTAAAAACAGTCTGGCTTTCACTCTGAATATTCTCAGTTAAATATTTCTTCCTTGATCATTGGCTTCCCCCCACTTGCTCAGTAAGATCAGAAGCATTCAACCGTGCACCTGAGACGCTTCAAGGAGATTCCAATCTCTTCAGCAGTTGGTTTTGTTGCTACCAGGAAGTCTTGCTTCACTGAGGAAAAAGGTCAGCACTGCAGACAGAGATGTGTTTTCATCCAGTCCCATTATGGGTTCTTTGGAGTCAGAAGAAGCTTCGGGTCAGGTTAAAGGTTGGGTGAACAGATGCAGGGAGACAAACCTGCAATACTCATCACATGTGAAATTATCTATAGCCACTCATGAATGCTTCGTTGTTTGTTTATATCAAATGGAAGTCTGACTTGGCTGTCTATTCGTACGTCCATGCTGACTTTTTATTGTTAGTATTATTGCAGAGGCATCATGCATGAATGAGGCAGTTAAATTTTCACATGCCGGGGAAAGAAAGGAAAAGGGAACTCCTCTCCAACTGAGATAGCTTTTGGAATGTGAAAAACAATATTTGAGAAGTAGTTTAACAGAACTTTAACTTGGTTAGGTTCATGCCAGCTGACCCACTTCAGGCTGTAAAATCTAAAGTGGTTCTTGCTGTGTGTATGTACGAAAAAAGAAAAATAAAAGGTAAATTTTCACTTCACTAATTTCATTATGGTTATTTTTTTGGTAAAGTAACTTATATTGACCATAAAATCTATAAAATATGAATGTCATATTTTACAGGTTATATTGAATTAAAACTCTTAGTAGCTTGAAAGCTTGGATCTATGTATCTAACTGGTGTTTTAGTGGTCTAGTGTAATGCTTTTTGTATTAATTACCATAAAGTAGAACAGGAAACAGAAGGATGCAGTTTAAAGAGAATATAGTACATTTTTATTAATGGCAAAGAAGGTTATATTTGTGGGGAAATAGGGGAAAAAACATCTCTAATACAGCTTCCAGGAAAAGGGATTTGGAAAGGGGTTCTAATGTCCAAATGCTCTGAGATCTTTACAACCAAGTCTTATTCCCAGGGGCGTTAAATGCTGCTGCTTTGTGAAATCCTTTTGTCTCTTTGACAAACGCCCAAGTTGTCATTAGAGGCTGGTGTCCTGACACAAAGGCCATGACAGTTTAACATACAAGTCATGTTTCCATTCAATTGTCATGCAAATTTTTTAGCGAACCTTTAAAATGTCACAAAAAAAGTGAATTAGCCGTGTTTCCATCCACTTGTTTGGAGCAAATCAGCCAGGCCACGAAAACCGGAATTTCATCAGACGCTGATAAAATTTCAGCTGTAATAAACAAGGTACTCACAAAGAGGTTGCACCAGACTTTTTTGTTGTCCATCAATTTGACAGACATAATCATAGAAAAGAAAAAACTTTGTAATCTATTTTTACCTGTCACTTTTTAAAGTGAAAATGACATATTCAATTGCATTTAATTTTCATTTGTTTCCACTAACATTCAACAAGTAAAATAGGGAATCCACATGGTGCCATCACACATCAAGCAGATGAATACATGTAACTTTCTCTCCGCAGCGAAAGAATCACTAACTGTGACCCCAGTTACTTCATATAAATTGAAATTAAATGATCACACTTAAATTTCAGACATGGTCATAAGTACACCTAATTGAGTGTAATCTTTTTGTAGCTGAAAATTTTGAGCATAAAATGAGAAAAAAATTTAAGATATAACACTATTTATCTAAAATGTATGATTTTGGACTGGGGGAAAAGATGGGGTAATGCAATTTTATTGATTGTTCTCTACAAAATGATCATCGTTTGACAAGTAGAAGCAGCACTAGACTGACCAAATAATTTTAATATACATGCACTTTGGAAAATATGCACATCTGATACTATTATCAAACTTGAAGCATAGCTAACTTGCCATTTCCAGTAGCCAGTCTGAATCTTATCATGCTGACATTGTTTTTTTCTTTATTGCTCAGGCCTGAGCAGCATCCCATAGTTTTTATCAGCGCGGAAGAGAGGGTTTGTTTTCCAGCTTTTATTAGTGTCTGGTCTTTATTTGTTTGCACTGGGCATTAGACGCTGACTCTGTTTGAACACTGGCTTTTATTACAGAAAATGTGAAACAAGCATTATTTTCTTTGTAATGCTTGATGAATCCAGATGAACGGACAAGTTCCAAAGAAAAGATAACTTTTTAAAAGCTTTTGTGAAAATGTTACCATTGAACGATGACAACCCTTAGTGTTTATGTTAGCTACCGGCACAAGAAAACCTAAGTTTGTACCTTAATGTTTACTACTTTTTTCAAACATTTAGATGCACTTGTTTAATAAACCCACTGCCACTGTTCATATTGTCACATATGAACATAACTATCTTTCTTTACATCTAATTCATTCTTTATCATATTTTATTTTATTACATTTGCATTTGATTTACATATTTTCATCCAAATATCTGCAGGGAAAGATTAATTCCCACACTTAACATTAGCTCGCATTTTCTTGCTCTTATAAATATTTACATTCCTCATGTTTTTGAACCCAGCGCTTTATTTGAAGTGAAATTGGACCATCATATACTTCATGAGTTGACTCACCTCACTCTCTCTCATGTGGAAAATCAGTGGCAGAGAGTCAGCTGTCAATCATACAGGGTGACTTGCTTCTGCCTCTAATGCTTATCAATAATGAAATGGGCATTTAACAACAACACTTTCTTACTGTCTCTCTCTTTTTCCCTCTCACTCTCTATCCCTGTTTCTTCTTATAAGATGGATTATTTTGCAATGTTACAAGCATCCAAGGTGCATCATATGTCTTTATCGATAGCTTTAAAAAAATTTTTGTTAGACTCATCCTTTGTTAAATCACATGGGGAAAAAAATGTCATATATTGGTATTGGAATGTGAGCCGGGGACAACTATGAGGTGCATGCAGACACATTTTAGGACCCCACACACGGCCAGGGTTTTCAACAGGTGTATAAATATGACTCATGGACTTATAAAATACAAGAATTCTATTGCTGACTTTTATCTTACATTACTTATTTCCAAATGTGATTGGCTCAATTAGAAACCAAAACAAAATTATGCAACATAATAAAATGGAGCGGTACCCAGTGCTCAAAACCTATTCTGGAATGGAAATCTGAAATTGTGACTTCTGAACCACAGCCTAGAACGTATGGAAGAATTTTAGCACAAAATTGCTACATGTCCCTTTGCACTCAGCCTTTTGTGAAGAATGACATCAAATGAAATAGTGCAACACTGTATTCAATAGAGATCACTGTATAACAGGCGTAATTGTGTGATGTCTCTTCAAGATTGCCTAAGTTATAGTAAGTGATGTTATAAGTATGCACCATTGCTCCCCTGTTTGTCAACAGTGCACTAACATTATCCATTATCCTTAACATAAGCATCCATACTGAATGGACTACGTCCATGTTATTCAACATGCTTTTGATTCTCCTCATGCTATTGACTATAATTCAGCTAAAATCAGCATTGATGCTAATTTTTAGCATCAGAACGCTGGGTTCCAACCGACAGGCCCACTTTGGCAGGCCCCGTTTAAATTTCTTAAGAAACTTTCAAGTTTTTTTTTATTTATTACCTAGTTTACCATTCTGAATGGAGTTAGTCAAAGTAGAACAACATGCAACTGAAACCCCAAATACTCCTGACAGCTTTTAGGCAAACTTTTAGCTGATTTTAGATTATAAACTAATTTTAGCATACTGAATGGAAGAAGTCCATGTTAGGGAACATTTTTTGTAATTCTCCACAAACTGTTGACTACATTGTAGGTTACTTCAGCATTGATGCTAATTTTTAGCATCAGAATGCTGGGTACCAACCAACGGGAAAACTTCGGCAGGCCCCGTTTAAATTTCTTCAGAAATGTTCAAGTATCACTTGTTATTAATTTGGTATTAAAAGATTAGTGTGTTTTTTTTTCTGGTAACGAACTGCCACAAAGTAGAAATTAGATTTTTACTTTTGTGTTGAATGTCTGTTTTATAATATAACGAACAATGACAAAAAAAAACAAAAAACACTTTTCTGCAAAATCCACCAACTACACATTTCTTGTTAAGTAGTAAGTAATATAAGATAAGTAGTATTTCAAAAGAGCAGAAGAAATCTTCTGTTTTTGAACAATAACAATATTTGTTGTTAATCTGTTGCTAAGAGATGAGCGCGTTTTCTGGTAACTAAGTGCCACGAAGTAAACATTTGTTTCTTACTTTTGCAAAATTTATCAACTGTAAATTTTTTGTGTCCAAGCAGATAAGCAGTATTTCAAAAGAGCTTATGCTTTATGAACATTAATATTACATGTTATCAATTTGGTTTTAAGAAATTCGATTTTTTTTTCTGGTAGCGAACTGCACCAAAGTTTAAATAAGATTTTCATTTTGTGTTGAATGTCTGTTTTATAATATATTTACCACCAATGACAAAAAAAAAAAAGTATTTTCACTTTTCTGCAAAATTCCCCAACTGCACAATTCTAGTTAAGTAATATAAGATAAGTTGTATTTCAAAAGAGTAGGAGAAATCTTATGTGTTTTGAACAATAACAATATTAGTTGTTAATCTGTTGCTAAGAGACAAGCACATTTTCTATTAACTAAGTGCCACAAAGTAAAATTAGATTTTTACTTTGGCTAAATTTACCAACTTTAATTTTCTTATCTGAGCAGATAAGCTCACAAATGAGATTAAGTTTTATAAACAGTAATTAGTTTGTTGTTAAGAGATGAACATTTTTTCTGGTTAGGAACTGCCACAAAGTAGACTTTTACTTTTGTGTTGAATGTCTGTTTTATGATATATTTACCACAAATGACAAAAAAAGAAAAACATTTTCACCTTTTTTCCAAATTCACCAACTGCACAATTCTTCTTAAGTAATACAAGATAAGTAGCATTTCAAAAGAGCAGAAGAAATCTTCTGTTTTTGAACAATAACAATATTTGTTGTTAATCTGTTGCTAAGAGATGAGCGCGTAACTAAGTGCCACGAAGTAAACATTTGATTTTTCCTTTTGCAAAATTTATCAACTGTAATTTTTTTGTGTCCAAGCAGATAAGCAGTATTTCAAAAGAGCTTATGTTTTATGAACAATAATAATACTTGTTATCAATTTGGTGTTAAGAATTTTTTTTTTTTTTTTTTTCTAATAATAAGGAACTGGACCGAAGTCTTGTGTTTTCTGAACAATAACAATATTTGTTGTTAAGCTGTTGCTAAGAGATTAGAGTGTTTTCTAGTAACTAAGTGCCACAAAGTAAACATTTGATTTTTACTTTTGCAAAAAAAAAAAAAAAGCATTTTCACTTTTCTGCAAAATTCTCCAACTGCACAATTCTTGTTAAGTAATATAAGATAAGTTGTATTTCGAAAGAGCAGAAGACATTTTATGTTTTTTGAACAATAACGATATTAGTTGTTATTCTGTTGCTAAGAGACAAGCACATTTTCTAGTAACTAAGTGCCACAAAGTAAACATCTGATTTTTACTTTGGCTAAATTTACCAACTTTAATTTTCTTGTCTGAGCAGATAAGCTCAAAAGAGCTTATGTTTTATAAACAGTAATTAGTTTGGTGTTAAGAGATGAACATTTTTTTCTGGTTAGGAACTGCCACAAAGTAGACTTTTACTTTTGTGTTGAATGTCTGTTTCATGAAATATTTACCACAAATGACAAAAACCCAACATTTTCACCTTTTTTCCACATTCACCAACTGCACAATTCTTGTTAAGTAATACAAGATAAGTAGTATTTCAAAAGACCTGAAGAAATCTTATGTTTTTGAACAATAATATTTGTTGCTAATCTGTTGCTAAGAGATGAGCGCGTTTTCTGGTAACTAAGTGCCACAAAGTAAACATCTGCTTTTTACTTTTGCAAAATTAAAAATCAGAGGGCAGTGCATCAACATTAGGACTAGTGGTTAGTGCACTGCCCACATTAGCAGTATTTTCCCTAAAACAAGCTTTTAAGCTATTTTTATTTATTTATTAGCCATGTTTAGCACACTGATTGGAGGAAGTCAGCATAAAACAACGTGCTAGTTATACCCCACGTCACCTGCAGCATTCAGGCTAACATTAGTATTTTGGCTAATTTTAGCTTATACAATAATTCTAACATACTGAATGGAGTAAGTCCATGTTATTCAACACACTTGTGACTCTCCACATGCTATTAAGTACATTGTAGCTTACTTTTGCATTTATGCTAATTTTTATCATTAAAATCCTGGGTTCTAATGGACGGGCACACTTTGGCAGGCCATGTTTACATTTTTTTCAAAAATGTTCTAGTTGCCTATTGTTTCTTATTTTGTATTCATTTTAGTACATAGATTTTTTTTAACAGCTTTGATGTAGGTGTTTGTAATATCCATCAAAGGATGTAAAGAGTACTGTGAACATGAAGAAAACTGAGTTGAAAGAGCTAAAGATTGAGTTTGCATGACTGTCACTTTGATGTATTTGCTGTTGGGTTATGAGTTGAGAGTGAATTCTGAAAGGTTTAACCAACATTGGTCTAGCAGTCATGCCAGTATTTCATCCTACCGCTCCTGAATCACTACCTCATTTGAATTTTGAGGGGCATATTTGTACGTTTCACATTTTGGCAAATTCAAAACAGTCCTTTATATTTCAGTTGGCATGCATTAGTTTCAACAAACAACTGAATTTGCAACAATGTGCAATGGCTCCTCAGTCTCCACAAAGAGAATATAAATTGACTGTAAGGATGAAATGAAGATTGGAATGAGTAGTGAGAAATATTGAAAACGAGAGAGAGAGGGAAACTTCTTTAATTCTGTCTTTTCACACGGGCTGGCAGGCTTCTGTTGGTAATTATGGCACTTGGTGAGCATACAGAAAATTTCTGTCCTGATTACATACAAATGTTTGCAGGCTGAGCTCTGCAAACTAGGAAGGACTCATTGGAATATATAGGTAGGTGTGTGTGTGGAGGAAGAGCGAGGGGTTTGTACCTTAGTGAACTAACTGAAGTATGAAAATCAAGAGTCCTTCTTTTAATGTCATGCATGCCTGCTTTGTGAGCTTTGTTTGCTTTGGATAAGCCGGCTTTGTTCTTTGGAGACCAGTGGCACACAATGTCTACCTCTACAGATAGAGCCAATATGAAGACGTGCACTGAGCAAGTGATAAAGAAGTAGCAAGAAAAGAAGGATAAGGAGCATCAGAGGAAGGAAGGAAAGAGTTACAACATACTTGTCTAATGGGATGGTATAAAGGATGGAAGGCAGTTGACAAATTAAATACACAGAATGGGAAGCACAATAGATCAAATGATGTATTGAGTGAGATAAGGAATTTATTTGAAAAAGCAAGACCAAACGAAACAAATAGAAAACGTCTAAAATAGCCCCCCACTGGAATCTGATTTGAGTGTGAACCTAATAGCTGACAGATACGGGGAATGAAAGGTCTCTGATCTGCAACCAGCCTTTTAAAAACATGACCATAGAGCAACTCTGCTTGAACTGCCATATCAAACACAGAAACAGGTGCTTAAGTGTGAGTGATACTCACCCTGTTTTGAATCTAATATGCAAACCCATTGATTTAAACGGGATCATGTGATTTGGGTTCTTTTTTTTCTTCTTTTTTAGCATGATTATCTTTAGATTTAGGTCAAAGGAGTTGGAGCCGAATAAGGGGGTAAGGAATGCCACTGCGACTTCAAAGGGGTTCAGCATGATGCAACTAGATGTAATGTAATAGCAGACATGAGCAACTGGGCCTCTAGAAGCAGGTATTTTAACAAAGGGGAACAAATTCTGCTTAACAACACAGGCAGAAATCACTGGCTGTCATTATCTCAATCTGATCCTCCTGATATTCAGAATTAGATTCGGAACATGGCTTGATTTAAATTCCATTACGAGAGCTCCACTGCAGCTCCTTTTCACAAGACTACATGTCACAAGATTAACATTAGAATGAACCGAAATTGGGGTGCAATCTTGTGACACCAAATAAATTGCCTCCGTTGATGAGAAATAGAATGATATCATGAACTTGTCGTTCAAACAATGAAAGTAAGGGAGCACTCTTACTTTCCAAGATTTCCAAGAATAGAGTTAAAAAGGTTAGGTAGGGGAGCAGGGTGAAAACAAGTAGAGTATTTTCAAGAGCCTAAGGAAAAAAAAAATCTTATACAATACTTTTTCTATGTGGTAGTCCAGAGGATGGAACTTCATAGGCAAAAGCTTAGAGTAGTTAAAATATCAACTGGCGGCATGTTGTTTAATTATAAATGAAATACTCTTTTCACCAAACCGCCTCTGGTTATTATGTTCAGGAATCAATTTCCAACATGAAAAAGCTGTTATCACTTGACGCTGCCTGCATGAGGTCCTCTCTCCTTAGAGATAAGCCATCTATCAGTAGTTGTCGGAAATTATTAGTTTCTCCATCTGCAGCTGATTCATGTTAAAGCAAAGCAAAAAATTAGGCAGAGAGGGAAAGGAAACACAAAAACTGCACTGCATGCAAACAGAGATCAGCATTACTTGTCGTGCCCACATGTATGACAACACTTTGCTGTTAGGCACTTTGTAGGGCAATGTTTTAGAGGAAAGCAGACCTGAATAAGCTCAAGGAGACGCTTTTGTACATTTATTTACCATAATTTTCTGTGCGTTGTTTTCAAAGTATGAGGGGAAGAAACTCAGCCCTTTGAGATAAGCAATCCTTTGTTTTTAACCAAAGCCCCGTTTTTGAATGAGAAAATGTTCCAAATGTCTAGAGTCAAACAAAAGGGTTTAGGCAGCCACAACACTATCAGGAATCAAACCAAACCTCAAGACCTCAACTGTGGAAAAGAAAATTCTGAAAACACAATGAACTTTTTATTGCTTTGGACAGAGTTTTTCTCTTCCCTTCACACTGAAGGTGGAAGAACTGATTTACTATTGATATTCTCGGCAAGAAATGACCCCGGGTGCCCTGACTGAAGCATCAGTCAGAATAGTTAGATGCGTTACAAGTGATCTGAAATCAAAATGTTTCACTCTATCGCAGTCACTTTTTGTGATTTGTGACTTTGAAAAAGAATCGTGCAATTCAAAGAGCAGCAGTTAAAAGCAATTACACAAGCCTTGAAAGTGTTTGCTGCTCTGGTCAGGATCTGTTCAACCTCTCTCAGAGTGGAGGATGTATACATGAGTTTTACATTTCTTTATTTGTATCTCATGCTTTCGTTTTCCTGATAAAGGTTGTCGAGGTTGTTCTTTAGTCAGTTGGCAACATATAACTGAACATATTACAAGTCCTTTACGGAGACAAATGATATAGGCAACCAAACCTTGATACTAGCCTTGATTTAACCTTAAGCCACATTTAATGCGATTTCTGGTCTTTGGGTATGTAGAAAATGTGCAGAAATTTGAGTAGAAAAGTTCCTACTGTTTTTTTGGGCAGAAAGGATTGTTGCTTTTATATAAATTACCTTCAGGAGTCCACAATATCCATCCTTCTGATTCCGATAGATGCTTACCCCAGACAAAGTTTTGAGGGGTAGATAGGGTTGTGATACCTATCTCCAGCAATCTTTGCCCAAGAGGTGGACTAGTCAACAATCTCTTCATGACCAAAGTGAATAAAATTTCATGCATAAAAATGATCCATTGTGTCCTTGTTGCAGCCAATAAGGTCACAACATAGTTACAGGTTAAGGGTTCAAACATCCCTTTCTATTAAACACTTTGTCTCCTTGTTTTTCTTGGACTTTTATTTGTTTAAATATTTGCATTGTACTTTTTACAGGAAAACGTTGGCTGGAGAAAGTGTCATAGCATTTTCTCTCAAGGTGGTCACTCAGAGAAACAGATTAGCTTTGTGAGGCTCTAAATTGGTCATTTATCCCTTTGCTTGCTTCCTTCACTTTAATTAATCTTGACTATGCCACCTTTAGAATAGCTTAATATGTAAGGATATTAACTGCTTACCAGTGTAACCTGGAAATCAGATTACCCTGAGGGACTTTCGCTGCCTTATGTATTGTTTTATTTTTTTCTATGGACGGAAGATGGAGGAGAGACCTGCAGAGCCTTTCAAGCCTTGGAAGACTGTTCCCACTGGTAAGCAGAGTAGTGTTAGAGTCACGGTGAAGGGCTGCTTTCTTTAACTTTACTCCTGTATCATCGAAACAGGACTGGTTTTTAAAGTAATGATCTCCATATTACCACAAAACTGGTCATGAGCAAGTAAGGCAAGCAAATGTTAGGCTTTTGGAATAGATCCAGCCTCCACCATCTTGAACATCTGTGTAATGAAGGTCCCTGAAAAAAACTGAATAAATGAAACAAAAATATATATATCTTAATGCTGTATCTATGTTTAATAATTTATTTTTTGTTGGGCATGTGTAATAGCTGTAAGATATACAGGTATTTGGGTACAAAAAGACTATCAAAAGGTCATCTGGCTTTATGGAGGGGGAGTGGTTGGATGGAAGGAGGGCAGTTTTCCATGCGCATACCTCATATGAATTCTCTTTCATGTGGACTATTAGCATCAGGTAACCCTGTAGCCCCCTTCTTTGATGTTGGCATACTTATCAAAGGATCAGGAAGAGAGGAAGGAGAATGACAGACGAGAAGTTTTCTTAAACCTGGCTTACAACTGCATGTGAATGAGGAGACTTCAGAATGAGAAACATATGGAAGTTAACATCAAATCACAACTTGCAAAAAGAAGACGTCCAGTAAATATCAGCCTTTACGCAGTAAATATAAACTGTGTTCCAAATTATTATGCAAATTGGATTTAAGTGTCATAAAGATTATTATTTTTTTGTGCTATTCAATTTTTAGATGGTATTGTGTGTCAGGGCTCTTTGAATCACAATAATTAATTTCAGAGAGCTGGGTTGATTAGTTTGTCTGGTGAGCTCAATTAAAGGAAATCTACTTAAGAAGGATGTTCCACATTATTAAGCAGGCCACAGGTTTCAAGCAATATGGGAAGAGAAAGGATCTTTCTGCTGACGAAAATCATGAGATAGTGTAGCTCCGTATGACAAGGTGTGAAAACATTAGATATTTAACAAAAACTGAAGCGTTATTGTACTGTGAAGAGCTTTATAGCTGATTCAGAACAAAGATGGGTTTGTACAGATAAAGGCATAATGAAGAAGGTTTCTGTTAGACAAATTCATCGGATTAAGAGATCAGCTGTTAAAATGCCCTTACAAAGCAGCAAATAGTTATTTGAAGCTGCTGGTGTCTCTGGAGCCTCAAGATGGAGGATCTTCCAGAGGCTTGCGGTGCATGAACCTGCTATTCGGCCTTAACCAGAGCTCACAAGCAGAAACGGTCACAGTGGGCCCAGCCGGACATGGAGATTAATTTTCAAACAGACTTGTTCACTAATGACTGCTATGCAACCCTGGATGGTCCAGATGGACGCAGTAGTGGATTGGTGGTGGATGGCCACCACATCCCAACATGGCTGTGACGTCAGCAAGGAGGTGGTGGAGTCATTTTTTGGGCTGAAATCATGGGGAGAGAGAGAGAGAGAGAGAGAGATGGTCGGCCCCTTCAGAGTCCCTGAAGGTGTGAAAATGACCTCAGCAAAGTATATGGACTTTCTGACTGATCACTTTCTTTCATGGTTCAAAAAGAAGAGCCGTACCTTCAGTAGCAAAATCATCTTTATGCATGACAATGAATGCTGCAAGGAATACCACTGTGTCATTGGCTGCTATGGGCATAAAAGAGGAGAAACTCATGGTGTGGTCACCATCCTCCTCTG
>CAEFZX010009090.1:0-22106 GCA_903066825.1 Alfaro cultratus
GTTTTGGAAAGAAATTAGGTATCATATGCCAGTTAGAGGCAAGAGGGCTCTTTATCCAGAGAAAACTGCCTTGTTGAACTTATGATGTTAGATGTAAATGTTTGAGTCGACTGGTACGATGAAAAAGTAAAAAAAAAAAAAGTGTCACTTGAATGAGTATGACATTTTGCTTTATTCTTTTTTAATGTTAGAAGAATATTTCGGATTAGTCAAGGGTCCAAAACTGTTTGACATGTAGTAAAGTCAAAGAAACGTCTGAAGAATAATCAGAAGCTGTAAAACCAGCCTATCTGTCCAGTATTTGTTGTTATTCTCTAAGTGTTCATGTAAAGAAGGAAAAACGTAAATTGTGAAAGTTGTTAAACTATTTGTACATATTTTCCATGTTTCTAAGGTCACATAATGAATATGGAAGCTTTTGTTCTTCTGCTCATGATTATTGAAAATGATCATAAAAAAGCATAAACATGTAAATATAAGCCATTGGCACAACTTATTGTGAAATCAACAGTTCAAGATTTTCCATGTAACATTTTATATTTATCGGTGTTATACATTGTCTTAAGCTTTTAGATAAAAGAGAGGTTTGTCAAAAATAAATTATCAACCTGTTTATGGATAAATTGATCAAAGCCAGCTTTACTCTTTTTGTGGGGAGGCTTCCCAAGACGTTCCCAGGCCAGCTGAGGAACATGGTCCTTCAAACGGAGTCCAGAAGGCATCCAAACCAGATGGTCAAGCTACCTCGACTGGCTTTTCTTGATGTGGAGAAGCCGTCCCTCCTGGTTGACCGAGCTACTCACCCTATGTTTAAGGGAGAGTCATGACACCCTTTAGAGAAACTTATTTTACATGCTTGTATCCGTGACCTTGTTCTTTTGGTTGCTACCCATAGCTTGTGACCAGAGATGAAGATGGGAACGTAGATCGACTGGAAAATCGAGAGCTTTGCCATTTGACTCAGCTCTCTCTTCACCATGACAGATTGGTTTAGCGCCCACATCAGACTCAGCACCAAACCTCTTATTGGCCTCCTGCTCTGTTTTTCTCTCATTCGTGAACAATACCCTGAGATACTAAAACTCCTCCTCTGGGGACAGCAGATCCCTTCCCTGATCTGGAGAAAATCCTCTAACCTTTTCCGGCTCAAAACCATTGTCTCAGGTTTGGAGGCACTGATCCTCATCCCAGCCTCCTCAATTAGCTTCAAACTGCTCCAGCGAAAGCTACAGTCTCATGACCACAGCATCTGTAAAAATCAGAGACACCATAACAGGTCCCCTCAAACCCACGGCTGTACCTAGAAATTTTGACCGAAAAGGTTATGAACAAAATCAGAGACAAAAGACAACCTAGATAAAGTCTGGCTCTGATTTAGCCCAACTTACTGCCAGCAAAGCAGTCCAAAGTTTTGACACTGATCATACTGGGACCTAACATCCTGTATCAAAGGGCCTGGTACCCCATACTCCCAGAAAGTCGTCCACAGGATTCCCAGAGGGACATAGTCAAACATCTTCCCCAAGTCCACAAGACACATGGAGACTGGTTGAGTGAACTTCCAGAAACCTGCTGGGGGTGTAGAGCTGGTACAGTGCTCCATCAAGAGGAAGAAAAGCACACAGCTCCTCTTGAATCTGAGATTCCACTATCTGGCGGACCATGTGACCCTCTGTAGTTAGATAGGGGGCATCACTACCCTGGTCTTCCAATCCAAGAGAACCGCCCCCATTATCCACACAATATTACAGAGCTGTATCAACCAACACCCCCATCACATCCAGACCCTAAAGGAACTCCAGGTGCTCATTGACCAATGAGCATTTGGCAATGTAGCATTTTACTTTATGAGCATTAGCAAGTAATAGCTGAAGCAAATCAAGACTGAACTGAATCAATCATAACACTTCCATGAAGTAGCTTTTTCATTCTATGTAGGGCCAAAATCAGGTTCAGTGTATCCCGTGTCCATTTCATGTGTGTTTGGTCTGTTCACCTTTTGGCAAAGCGAGACCAAAGAGAAGAAAGAGGATGATGGAAGAGAAGAAAGTAAAGCTGAAGACTACTTTTAAAGTAGCGAGGAGGATGAGTACAAAGGGAAGACAGAAAGAGGTTGTGCAGTGCTGGGAAATAGGCATTTTGTCAATGTAGCAAAAATGTGTGTAAGAGATGACCTACCAAGATGCTTTTTATCTGTGATTCGCTGACAGATAAAGAAAATTAGATTTGTATATCAAAAAACCAGGCAGTTCAAAGTGCTCATGTTCAGACCGACACATTTGAGAGACATCTGTCCTTCTGAACCTGCTGGTTCATCAGTTCTTGTTTGTTACGACACACACTTTCTAAAAAATTCATATCTGAACTTTCTGAGGTCAAGTGACCTACATTTACATTTGCATACAACCAAAACCCCGTTTGGCTCTCAGTGAATCATTGCCCTTCACCTGTACTGCAGAGTATGTGGTGCTTTTTTTTTTTTTTTAAAGCTGAGTGGAAATTTCAAGTAGGGGTTATGAGACGAAACACCAAATGAAGCATGGAAAACCCAGCAACCCAGAGATCAGGACTGGTGCAAGTAAACAGAAGTTTGTCTACACTTAAACTGGTAAGTTAGAACTTAAAAGTAGAAACAACTTCTTTCACATTCTGCTGCTCATTTAAATATAGTTATGTCTTTTGAATGACAGTCAGGTTTTCTTTTTGTGTGTGTGTGTTTTTTTTTTTTTCATAACTTTTCCAAATGAAAAAGCCAGTGCGTGGAACTTCCTTGGACTTTTTTACTGGGAGTGTTTCAGCTCTGACTTCCTTGTGCGATCTCTCACTTCCCTAACAACAGCAGTGGGTGTTTGAATGACCTTGCCAGGAAATGTGTTAAGAAGCACTATCCAATTGCAGAGTGGAGTGACAAGTTGGCTCAGAAAATGAGCCCCGTCGGAGGAGACGCGCAGGGGTTTAATGAATCTGACCTGTTAAGATCCCGCAGGCGAGAACTATGGCATCCGGAGGCTGGATCTGCTTCCTAGCTGGACTCCTGTCTCTGGCATTGGCTGTGGATCACGGTGAGTACTGGTCACCACACCGGCGGGGGGATTATTCACACTAACACAATGTGCTTTTGACACAGGGGTGACTTGTAGAGTCAGGCTCTGTCTCTATGGAGCTAAACTGTGGTAAAATGTAATGCAGTTGTTTGGATCAAGGGATTCGCTGACTCAGAAATCTAACTGATTTCAGTTTCAGTAGAGGTTAGAAAAAAACCCAACTGTTTTTCTTTTAGAGATGATTACAAAGAGCAAAATGTCAAAACTGTCAGAGATTTAAAGTCTTGAAGATGGCTTTATTTGCTAAATAATAAACCAGCAGTACAAGTTTTAATCATAAAAGGCTAAGAGTCTTAGGAAGACAGAAAGGTTTCATGTGACAAAAACATCTGTGGTTTCCTCTAAACCAGTTAAACAGGTCATTCAGAAATCTCTTCAACATATACATTTTTTATATGATTTCAATAAATCGGATCTTCAGCAAGTGAGTTTATCAGAAAAACGTAGTTTAAAAAAATTAACTTTTGCTCCCTACTTTTACGCTTTTGAAGAGAACAAACTATTATTTTTTTTATCTCCTTGTAGAGCGCCGAGAATCATCAGCTCTAGTTGGTTATTAACACATTTGCTCTTCCAGTGGAACGCAGAGATTAGCAGTAACAACTGTGTGAAACATGACAAAGTAACGCTCAGCAATAAAGGATGAAAGTGAATCAGTATGAACCGTAACCAACACTATGCGTTTCTAATTCGACCTTATGTAAAAACACTGTGACTATTCACATGTATATTAAAATTATTCTTTTTTATTCCCCACTAGACATGAACATTCAGGGTAAAGTAGAGCCAAAGTAAAATTATTTGTTTGTGTGCACAGTTTTGGCCAATAAAGTTGATTCTGATAACAGAGCACATCACTTTTAGACTGCAGGTTGTTCTTAGGCTTTTAAAAAGTACAATTGGAGTTATCAGATTCCTCCGCAATGTAAACAGCTCAGCGTTTCTGTCCATGTTCTTTAGACAAGGCTTACTTTCCTCTAAGTTATCCAGGTTTATCTCTGTAGCAAAGCTGCTAAAGGCTCAGGCCGCTGCAGGACTTGTTGAGCCCGTTTTGTCACTCTGCTACTTTCTCCTACTACTCTCCGATCATAATCTGTTCGCTTACGGTTCGTTTTCTCTGCACATAGAAAGAACGCACACACCTCAGAAAGGTGTTCCCTGTTTTGAAAAGTGAAACATAAATAGTTTTGGAAATCCTTTCCCGCCTTTAATGCGACACACCGTTGAGTTGAACTGAAACATGTAGAAAACCTTTAGGAGTGGAAACAGATGCTTTCAAACCAATCCTGTTCAGACTTATTCATTTCAGCACTCATTCTTATGCCTAACATAAATTAATAAGTATAGCCAAGCAGAAATAAAATTTTGTCGCTTCAACTGAATTTTGCAACTTTTGCTAATTTCAAATATTTTTCAGCTGAAGCCATTGATTACAGATATTTGGTAACAGCTCCAATGGATCTCAGTGTACATATGTATGTTAGGAAAAAAAAAAAATTAAAAAGGGGCGTTATATTTGTGGAATGGCACAATAAACACAGTCATCTACGATATCAAAAAGTTGTAAAAGCAACAAGGCAGCATATGGTAAACTTAAAGCTTTCGAAAAACAGACAAACTGTTGAGTGTGGCTGCCGAGAAAATGACAAGAACACTAAAGAGCTGAACGTGTGACAATAATCCTATTATTCTCCATGTCTGGAATAAGAACAACGACTTTAAATCACAATCCATACTTTCCAAACAAGACAGAAAAATATCCTCCAAATCCATGTGGACGGAGGTATTGTGGTCTGACGACACTAAAGGGGGAGCGACTCTGTAGGATTTGACGCAAAGTGAAACAGGTTGCTTTGTAGCATCGTGCTCATTTCTTTCTGATCTGACTAGTGTTTTTGTCAAAGAAATGACCCTTCAAATGACAGTTTCGACCAGAAAACCGTCATGTTTCTGCCAGGAGAGTGATTCGACTGAAGACAAACACCGCAAGTTCGATAAAGATCAACAAAAGTCTCAGCTCACAAGAGGAAAATGAAAGTTGTGGCGTGACCAGAGTGCAAAACTAAACCTCGCTTGGCAAATCCAAACTGGGGTCTCACTTACTGAGACTACAAGCTGAAACTCAATAAGTCTTTATTTAAGTGCTGAATTTATTGATGTGCACATTAGCTGGCAACAATCAAGTTATTGCACATTATTCATTTATCTTTTTTCCCTTCTCTGCTGTTTTTCAGTTAAATATTATGGGACACTTTTATGTGAATGTAAAGTGGAAGGTATTTATTAGTGGTGTTTTATGAGGGGTGCAAACACTTTCAACTTAAAAGTTAAGCTTTCTGGAAAATAACAACAACAAAAAAAGAATTGTGTGCAATTTCTAAGGTATATCAAATTGCAATAAGGGATCCCCACTGCATATTTCTTTGCGGTTTTCTGACATTACTGCAGTATTTCACGGTAGAGACACACAAAACACAACAAAATGTGTTAAACATTGGTGGGTTTTTGATATGGTTGAATTGGGAGGGAGGGGTGGCTTGAGGTGGACCACACCTAAACCCCAAAGGAGTTTTTTTTTTTTCTTTCTTTATTGCTCCACCTTGAATGGAAAGTGACCCTGAACTTCGTGATGGGCAAACTGGAGTTAAATTTTAGGACTGCGTTGGTGGTTTTTGTGCCTTACCGTCTCTAGTTCAAAATTTTACATCCAGTGGTTGTTCAGAATTTAGCTGAATGATTTCAAATTTAAACACATTATGGGATTTATAAAGACCTTTACTGTAGCTGTTCAACTAAAACAAACAAACAAAACATTTCTAACGTCTTTTCTTGGAGTTAGAAACTCCCATATTTTAGGGCAAATGTAAAACCATTCATCAAACCGTAACTAAGTTGTTTTATAGTCACAACAGATCATTTTAGCAAGATACTTCAAAAATAATTGGTACATCAACCCATCTAACTAGATCAACAGTCATATATGCATTCAGCTCATGTTTCTCATGAGTTAGGTTATGCGAACTTTGTCGAGGAAGTGGGTGTTTTGTTGTGTTTGTTGAGTAAGAAGCTGCGGATCAGCAAGGTGACATTCAGGCAACAACTGCCAATGATGTAATCGCTGTGGTTTTTCTAGTCGTTGTATGATTTATGTCGTAATAATAACCAGTTATGATTGTACTAACGCATGGAGTCCCAGAAAAACAAAATATATATGCATATTCTTACACTGGTGAGTGAGTTCTTTTGTGAGGTGTTGAAGCCACATCATTTCTGTGTGTAATTTCCACTGGTGTAATATAATTTCTTACATCATTGGGCCCCACACCCACCCACACAAGTGTTGCACCTGCAGCCAGACGCTCAGTCCGTCAGAAACAACGCCTTTCTGCATGTAAACATATTGAGACTTAACTCAGAAACTGTGGTGCGAATATTCCATCCGCCTTCAATTGACTTCTTCTTTTTTCTTTGTTTTAAACTCATTATGCATTAAAATCTTTACTGAATCAACCAGTTCTCTCCTGCTGCCTCCACTGACGAGCAAACGAGGCACAGGCTTCAGACTCGACCTCCTGCCGCTCTACAGGAAGCAAGAAAGACGTCAGCACGGCACGAAAAAATGGAAATTGTTCACACAGGAAGACTGTGCTGTGACAAAAGGCAGCTTTGCATAAGTTGTGCAAAAAAACAAAAAAAAAAGAAAAAAAGAAGAAATTTCCCAAACAAACGGTTCTAAGACTTTCAGATGAGTAGAGCTCTCTGTAAGTTACAGCCAAAAATGGTGAAAATGAAGGAACATTTCCTAGTCCGGAAACAGTCAAGGAAAAAATAATAATAACATGATCTAACGCATAACAAACAGAAAAAGAAATAGTGCTGCAGCGGAAGTGCATAAGTTTGAGGAAAATGCAAAGAATAAGTGGATAGCTATGACATACTATGTGCATTACATATGATTTCTAATTTACAATATAACTAATTAAGACAAGCAATCACTTAGCTTTGTTGGCAGCGCTGGTAAATATTATTAGGCAAAAACGCAATGTCTATCTAGATAGATAGATAGATATCGATCAATCTATCTATATAACTCCTTCTCAGTCACTCCTTGCTGGATTCTTCCTTTAAATTCCTCTGATATGCGCCTCATTTTCCCGCTTCCTGTTTTGTTCCTGCTTGTGGTTCATCTAGCTGCTTGTAAGTTTTGCTTAATCATCACTTTACGGTTAAAACCTTCAGCGTCCACTCGCTGTCTGCCTCCCTGCACATAGGTCAACTTCAACAAAACATGACATTATCAGTTCATAGTAATATTATGATCATATCTGAATAATGCGAACTCTTTTTGCTACGTAATGTCTGTTTGCTTTCAGTAGTGAGTCGCTGCAGTGCAACGTGTTGCGTTGGTATTATAACAGGGTTTTTTTTGTCTTGCTGTTTTGAGAACATCTGCAGGTCATGTACAGTGTTGCCCAATCAAGGGGAGAAACACAAGAACGAAGCAAGCAGCCTTTATTATACAACGAGAGGGGATTTTAGCAGCACCTTGTGCAGTTTGCTGACGATTTACAGAGTCAAATTTGCGCAAAGAAATATTTTTAGATTTATTTTTTAAATCTTCTATAATAAAATCACGGCATTCAATAAAAATGTTACAATCAGATCAAAAGTTTAAAGGTGTACATGAGTGGAGTGTGCATGTGTAGGTGTCTGCAAGCAAAATGAAGGTCTACAGGTGTTACACATCACTATCAATGATTGAAAACACAAGTAAATCCTCAACCCAACCACAAGGTTGGAGGCGACTGTGGCTCAGTGGCTTGAGGAGAAAGTTGTGAGTTCGATTCCAGCTCCCTCTCTTGCACTTGTTTAGTCAACCAGTGTGCTGTCAGGTGGATTAATGTGCAACTGAGTCACTCTGAAAGCACTTTAAGTGTTCTGCGTGGCATAAAGGAGTAAATGCTAAACCGAGATCACAAGGAATTAGCCGGAGAGTGTACAACAGATCATTAAAGGCTATTTATTTCTCACATTTTCTCCTGCACTTGGTAGTTTTCCCAGGTCTCATTTTAACAATGATAGATAGACTTAATGTTTAACGTATCAGATAAATGTAGGATGCAAATTGCTTTGGTCTGATTGTAGTTTTTTTTAGTGTTTGTTTTGGTCACGAGTCAGACTCTACAATTCTGCAACTTCCTAAAGAGATTCAGAGTAAACACAAAGCCCAAAAGCTAATGGAAAAAAACCCAAAACACTTTTACATCATTCAGTGACTTGTGCAATTTCTTCTTTATGTGCTTAATACGGGTCATCTGTGCGTCTTGTGAGTTGTTTGGTCATTTTCTCTTTCTTTTTTGTATGCATGTTTGATATGATGTTTTTGCTTTTGTTCCTTTTGTCAGAGATTGTGTTTGTCAGGTTTGGACATTCCAGCATTTCTTTGCTGTCATTCTTAGGCAGCAAAAACAACAAAGCCCCCCATAGAAAAGTGGCCATGAATAATAGGATATGCTTGTTTTTCCTCTGTATGTCATTTTGTAATTGTTCATCCATTTTGGAAACATGACATTTTGTGTTAAAGCAAACAGTGCCACGTGGACATTTGATACTTCTTGGCAGGTTTACCCTTAATCCTGTACCTGGAGGCTCTCTGCATGTGTTGCTTAAGTGTCCGGTAACATCTTCACTGTATTTTCTTTAACAAAATTGACAGCAGGTCCAGTGTTCAAATAAGCCCAAATCTGTTGCAAAAGCAAACAAAAGAGGAGCATGAAAAATAGCTCTGAAAATGCAACACAAGCCACTAAAATGCCACTTTATTCCATCCGTAAATACGCAGCATTTGATTGAACAAAAAACGGGCAGCAATCAGCTCGAAATGGATTTTTGGTTTGACGGTTGCGTCGCACACAGTGCCACCGTGTGGCCAAAAGAATAAATGAAAAAAGTGAAACGAGGATTCAACTGTACTGAACTGAACTGACTTAAACTTTACTAAACTAAAAGTAGGAACAGAGCTGAGCTGAATTTACTATTATTATTATTATTATTATTATTATTATTATTATTATTATTATTATTATTATTATTATTATTCAGGCAGCACTGGGTGACTTTTTTTCTTTTTTCTGTGCACTGCCTCATTCAGACCACCAGGGGGAAGCAGACACCTACCACGTCAGTGCTGGTCACTTGTTTGTGCTGAGTTGCCATATTGCTGACGTTCATTCCGAGGTGAAGTGGAGCAGAGGGGCCGGGGCCGGTGAGAGGCTCCCCGGCGGGGTGGAGGTCAGAGGCGGGTCACTGTGGTTTCTGCCCGTGCAGATGACTCATAGTGGAAGCTACACCTGTGAAGACAGGTGAGACAACATCCCGCACATATACGTTCATAAGTTTATCCTGGGCTGTCTTGAAAGTCCTGAAAGAAATCAGCTCTACAGACTATATTAAGCTTTTCTCTGGAGTGTTTTAAGTGTTTTTTTTTGTTTGTTTGTTTTGTTTTTTCACCCTTCTTTTTCCGTAGGAATAAAACGAAACCATCAAAAAGACGATTTAGAGTTTTAGTGTCCGGGTCAAGCTGTCCGGATCCAAGTGAAGAGATTTTGGCTACAAAGGAAACAAGTGAAGGTCTTCAGTGCAAACAGAACGAGATCTTCAGACTGAAACTCCCAAGGAAAATAAGATGGACGAAGGTTTTTAATTTTATTTTATTTTATTTTGTCTTGTAACTAGTTTTCCTGTTATAAAATGGTCACACATCACTGGCTTTGTAAGCAGTTATCAATGACAAAGGTCGCATTAGGAAGTGAACAGGAAACTTTGATGTCAGCAGAAGTTTGAAGCTGAAAGTTGTTTCACAACTGCGGCTGAAAGCAAAGCTGTGATTTATGGGTTTTTCCCCCCGTCGTGTCTGATGGTTCCTGACTCAACTAGTGCAACACTGCCCCCTTTTGACATACCTTGTACAATGCATCTGCCTAATCAAGCAACATGTACATGCAGTACGTGTAAAGCATCTCACATTTTGTTACATTACAGCCACAAATTTACAAGTATTTCCAATATATTTTTTCAATGAAACGCACATCTACATCCTGATTGTTTTGTCCGTTTTTCTTAGCAACGTTTAGGTATTTATTGATCTCTTTTTGTCATACGCTGCTGCCATATTTCACCATAAGATATTTGCCATTTTTCCTTCATGGCTTACAGCAGGCTGACAACAGAAACTCTCCAGGCCCTGTCTTTAATAGCTCTCTTTCTGCCACTCTTCCATTAAGAGCAGCTTGCCGGAGTGCGTAACTAATAGGTCTTATGTTTATTCTCAGTCTCTTTCTTATGGTTCTGTAAGGAATACTTACCATAACTGAGGCAAATAAAGTCTGTAGATGATGTAGTGGTTTCTTTTTGAACCTCCTGGATAAGTCGTCAATATGTTCTTGGAGTGATTGACTGAACTCTTAAAGCATTGTGAACTTTTCCAGGCTGTTAACGCTCAATAACTTTGTTAAATTTCTTTAGAGGACCATAATATGTTGCTTTTTGAGATTTTTGTTTAGCCTACTGGGATTTACTGATTCTGCACTTCTGGCAATAGCCCACCCAGGGTTTAGCTACTACAAAATAAATTTGAAAAAATGCGGCTTACTCTTGCTAAATCATGGTTTAATATAACGTACCTCTTCACGTCAGATCGTCCAAGATTTTGCCTAGTAAAATATTTCATTGTTTAAAAACAGTTTTGTGTGCTCTCTCAAAAATTAGCTTGAGGTAAAAAAATAAAATCTTGTTTTTTATTAAGTTGTATCTTTGGAGCAGTCGGAATCATTTCAGCTCAGAAAATCAGCTAGAAAAAAAGTGACTACTCTCGCAAAATTACTGCTTTTTCAGTCTTATCAGAGCACATTCCTGCTGAGATAAATGTTCCTTTGTGATTTTTCAACTCTAAATCATTTTTGCAAACCGTTAGAAAAGTAAAAGAAACTATTTAATTTTTCGTCATTCTCCCAAAAAGAAAAAGAGAGAGAAGAATGCATTTTGTTTGTTTGCACACAGGACTGTCAGCAGGTGCAGCCGGACGGAGAGTCCGTCTTTCTGAACACAAACGGCTTCATGAGGCTGGTGGACGTTTCGGAGGCAGATGCAGGAAAATACACCTGCCACGTAGACGTTACTGTAGACGGCCGGAATTACACCGCAGCACGCAGCGTCCAGATGACTGTCAAAAATGGTACTGTACATCTCAAATCTGGACACACACCGGTTAAAGTGAAGGATTTTTGTGATATCAAAATAGCTTTCTTGAATTAATTTCAGAATTCGGTCTTATTTCGTAAAAGGTCTGTTTGTACCCCACATCTTGACTTGACAACACCTGTCCGCTGTTTATCTCTAATACATTCTTCAAATTGATCAGTTTGTGAGAACAGATTTTTGTTCCCAGCTCTCCTCAAATGATCCCTTCAGACTCAGAGCTGAAGACCTTCAAAACATGAATTTTGCTTAGCAACTATCCACTGCTGTTTGACACTTTGATATCAAAATCAAACGCCCAAAGTAACGCCACGTCAACATAAACTCCAGTTCCAAAGAAAAGGAAACCCCCAGAAATGAAGCAGCCGCGGAGTTTGTCTTAGTCACAGTTCCAGTTTGGGTTCCTTCTAAGGATGAGAAGATTTCTGATATGTAACCTGACTCCTTAGCCCAGACGGACGGACAAACAGACTGCTGACATACAGACAGAGGCGGCCATTGTTCCATGTAGGACACACAAAGGGTTGGCAGAAATCCCAGCAGCTCCTGTAGCATATCCAGCTTTTCATTTGTTTCAGTAATATCGCAACTCCCTCATGTTTTCACCAAATCCTGTTGTCTATCTTTGCTGCAACAGCATAAATAAAATACTGCTGTATTTTTATATAAAGTGTTTGGATTGTTTTTGTTCTGTTCCCTGATTTCATTTTCAAATTTATGTGGTTGTAGGTACTCCGGAGCTCTTTCCAGAGATCCATGTTGTGAGGCCCAAAGACGAGGTGGTCATAGTTGAAGTTGGTAAGTCAACAAACAACAGTGACCCCAATGCATTCTGATTTATAACTCTATCTTTTTTATCAGTCTTTGCTCCGTGTGTCCCTTATTTTGTTGAGTTTTGGCTTCCGTGAGTTGGTGGGAGAGCACATTTGTCATTCGGCTTGTTTGTTTCCCGCTTTACTTGACAACCAGGTAAGAGAGCAGAACTGCACTGTAAGGCCTACACCGGCTTCAGTGAGGACGAAGAGATTCTCATGTACTGGACCATCAACGGGACATACGCTAGCGAGATCAGCGGGCTTGTCGAGTCCTGCAAATTGTGAGTCTCTCCGTCTTCCCAGGTTGTTGTGGTTAAATCTGTCGACCTGGATTGGGCTGTAGGCTAAAGAAGATAATCATGGGTCAATCTACTCACCATCGGTAGATGTATGAGATTAAATAAACATGAGGCTCTTAAAAACAAGTCAAAGCGAAAGCATGAGGAACATTTCCCATGTGCTGCAGTCACACTACTGCAACTTGTCTTGCATTTCAAAGGTAAAGAAACATAAGCTGCTTTAGTAAACGACATAATACCATGTCTGCTTAATGTCATTTGATCTCAAGCTAAGCCTGGCAATCCCCGAGTTTTCACCCATGCCAAAAATTTCTGCATGGCGAGTGTCAAAGCTTATACTATACAGTAGCTTGCAAAGGGGGCTCATACCCTGCAAACCTTTCCATTCTTGGTCACACTACTGCCACAAGCATGAATATATTTCATTGGAATTTAGTGTGAAAGACCAACAAAAAGTGGTACGCAATTGTGAAGTACAAAGAAAATTATTTTTATATATATTATATTTTCATTTGTGGCTGCTATGTGACAAGATATGGAAAAGTTCTAGGGGTATGAGTACCTTTGAAAGCCACTGCATATCAGGAATTTACACAAGTGTTGCTTTGATGTTACAGCAGCAACCCAGTAATAATATAATTTAACCTCATGCTAAGGTATGCCGACTCTCTGTCTGCGCTGATGAATATTTACTCGCCTGGCCTTGATAAATGCTTGAAAAGGCTCCGAATGATCACAGCCTTGTAATTGATTTGGTTCCTGTTTTTTGTTAATTTTTTTCCAACATTGAGTTTTCATCTTCAGATGATCAGTTTGTTTAAAAATCCTGCCACAACTGAAAATATCTCCAATTTTTCCCTTTATATTCCCAAATACACACAATATCCACAACAGGGGTGAATGAAAACTACAATCAAAGACACGACTTACAAAGACAAAACTTGTTGCACAAAACATGCTTCAAGCGTAGTTTAAGAAACAGCTTTGTAGTCAGTGACTATTATGGTTCATATTTTTGAATGACAGATTTTTTAAATGTCTTTTCTAGTATCAATGAAAGAGGCAAAGTATTTGGTCAGTCCACTCTGTCCATCGCTATAGTTCGAAACGAGTTCCTGAACGTCCCCATCAATTGCCACATCTTAAGCCCGGCTGAAGAGAAGGTCGGGGAGGCCCGGCTCCGAGAAGGTATTTTGCTCGAAGCGTCTCGGATACACAAAGTGACTGCTCTGTGTCCGGTCGAACCAGACGACGTGTCGACTCTTGTTTACATGCTTCCTACTGAGTAACGGTTTGTTTGTCTGCTCTGTTTCCTCAGCTGACCCAACTGAACGCAACACGTTCTACATGATTGTGTCTCTCTGGCTCTCTGCCCTCTTTACCATCCTGATCCTGACGGCCTTCTTGCTCATCTGTAAAGTCAACCTCTTCTTAGCATACAGGGCACTTAAGACATTGTTTTCTAAACAAGGTGAGCAGTTCTTGTATCACACAGATTTTTACATACAGTGTTTAAAAAGACATGTAGCCATCTTCTCTCACTGTTGGACTAAACGTTCCTAATCTAACCCTCTTGGAGCTAAAAGTTGGGCACTGATGGGTCTTCAGAAATGAGTTACAAAGTTGCTTAGCCGCAACAAAGTCAACATTTTAAGTGGCCATTATAAAGCCTTGATCTCAGTACAGGGGAAATTTAGTGGGCAGAGTTGAAAAGGTGTGTGTGTGATACAAACCCGACTCAATGACAGCAGCTCTGTCAGGAGGAGGAATGGGCCAAAATCCCAGCAAACTGTTGTGGGAAGAGTTTAAAAGGCAATTCAGACAAATATTAAAAGGAACAAATCTAAACTTCTGCATTTGAAGAAAGTGAAAAACATATCTCTTATCAGTCTGGCATTCAGTGAATATAAATTATTTTTGGCGATCCTCTTTTTTTGTTTTCTTAAATTGTGATTTATTTCTAATTTTTAACACAACAGTGAACGCCATATGCAGACATTCAAGTAATGACATGAAATGGTAATTCGAGTAATAAACACAAATCAATACATGAGCCAGAGATGAAAACAAAGCACACAAAAAACCACAGAAAATAGTTTCATATTGAAGAAGGTGGAAAACTAAAAAATAGAGAACCAGAAGTTACAGAAAAGACAACAAAAGATTAATTAATTAATCAGAAATCAAATGAAATGGGGCATCGAGTGTCAAAGTCGTAGCATGGTCCAAATGACCAGATTCTTGAAAACGTGGTTTCAAGTCCTTTGAGAGAATATCTTGGTAGAGCTAAAGCAGAAAACGTTTAGTTGGACTTGATGTCATTCAGTGTTTTAATTGCACAGCTGCAGCAAAAATGCCAATCAACTTGCCAACAATCACTCGTTGTTCCAACAGTTCCAGATGGGAAACATTACGACGCCTACGTGAGTGTGGGTCAGTCGGCCATGCTGAGTTTGGACGGCGTGGCCTGCTTTGCCCTGCGGCTCCTGCCAGAGGAGCTGGAGCAGAAACACGGCTACTCCCTGTACATCAGAGGACGGGACGACCGCCCTGGAGAAGGTCAGGAACCACGAAAATACCACGTCATGGGAGAGGAGAGCTTTCCCTTGATGTAATGCCCTGTCTGGAATTCAGCAGGATACTTCCCTTTAAAAGTGCAGCTTTGTCCAAAATCTCTCGTTTTGAGCGATTGCAACCACAAAACTACGACAGCTGTTGCCATGCGCTGCGGTTCGTCATGTCTGGGTGTGACCGCTTAGTCACAACTTGCGTTTCTCATCTTTACTGTCTTCCAGCGGTCCACGACGTCATCTCTGCTGCAGTGCGCCAGTGCCGCCGACTGCTTATCGTCTTGTCGTCTGCTGGTAAATCCAAGGAGACGACGCAGTTCTGGGAGAATCACAACCAGCTTACGTATGAGCAGAAAATGGGCCTTCATGACGCTTTGATGCGAAACGATCCTAAAGTTATTCTGGTGGAAGTCGGTAAGGCCCAGGAGTCTTCTCGGTTGAGTTTTGTGAACGTTAAATCTGCAGCATGTAACTTTTATTAAAAATATGGTGTTTTTTTTTTTTACATATTTGTAAATATGTTGTGACAGTATGAGACTGATGATCTGTGAAAACCTCCATCTTCACCTCCTCCCTGAGCTTCAGACATTAATTCAGACTATTGCCGTCTGAAGAAATGCACCGCTCCGGACCAAAGACAACCAGTCAGAGCCAGGAGGAGGGTCTTAGCGCTGTCAATCATCCTCATGTACTAATTGCTGACTGAGTGTTGTCTGCGCTGCTGTGTCCGTAGGCCCTCCCTTCCCGCTCAGCATAAATACAAGTAGCTCTCTCACCCGGTGTACTGCCACACATCATCGTAAAACTTTCACGCTAGCAGTTTGAGGCATAGTGTATCTCTGTAAAACAAGAGGACACTGCGTGAGTCCAGGGCGAAGGTGACAGCTCATCCACAGGCCACCAGACCCACTGGGGAATTCCCCGGTCGGCCCGTATGCCAGTCCGTCTGCCCCCTCAAATTGCTGTGATTTCGTCCAAAAAATGTGTGAGTAAGACCTAGAAACACATAAAAGCTGTTTCTGCTCAGCTGAGAGACACAACCAATTCTGCTGCTGCAGTGTGTGTGTGTGTGTGTGTGTGTGTGTGTTTGTCTTTTACAAAACAAGGCAAATCTTCATCAAAGCCATGTCTTTTGATATTTATGATCAGACCCTAGTGAGACATTTGAAGTGCAAATCAGAAGGATGAAAACACTGCAAAACTATACCAGTTATTTCTAGTTTCTAGTACAAATGTTTTAGTGCATTTGAAATAAGACAAAACTAACTTCCAAGCAGCTTTTCAGCCATGTATAGGAGCTTGTTTTAACTCAATAAATTCATAATACTGATGGAAAAACTATTTCCACTGGCAGATTATTTCGCTTATAGAGAAAAATGTCTTGTTATAAGTAAAATTATCTGACCGTGGAACTAGTACATTTTCATTGATATTGAGGAACTGTTGATTTAAAACAGGCTTCCATAGTTTGCCGAAAAGTTAAGATTTGTCTTATTTCAAGTGTGTTGAGATATTTGCAATAAAACTAGACCAAAATTACTTGGTAATTTTCTTTTTGCAGTGTGCATCTAAAAAATGAGAAACTAATGTTTTCGCCTCAACAAGTTGCTGCGATAAAGTTTAATTTCATAAGTTTCCACTCATGCACAGATGAGTCGGATTGCGACACGACTTTAACTTCCTCCAGCGTTGAGTTGAGACCGATCTCTGATCAATAACCGCTCACTCCACACGTAACACTTGCTCTCTATCAACACAAAGAATGAACATTTTCTCTTAAATAACTGGCTTGTCATACATTAGTAAGCAGTAAAGGTTTCCTTGTTGGTGCTTTTTGCCCACATTAACAGAGTAATTTCTTACCTTGTCTTTTAACACTTCCAAAAGCTGCTTCCCACATCTATCATGTTCCATGAGGGGGAAACCAAACCGACTCTGATCAGGCTCCATGTTTTGACTCTTGAAATGGTGCTGCTGTCAATCTGACCCCAGCCTGGCTTGCTATGATGCGTTCACAGATGGTAAAAATCTAGGATTTTTGAGTTTCTCGCCGATCAGACTCTAGTTCGGCATGTTGTTGAAACTTCAGCAAACGTCATTAGGCCAAAATGTTCTCAAAGCAAGAAACTGCTGTTTTATCTCATGGCTTGAGAGAAATCAGATAACTTCTCTCAATGCTTGAAACCAAGCACCTCTAGTTCCTGTGTAAGATCCTGTGATAACGAATAAAGCGACTGCCAAAATGCGCTTTATGTTTTTAGAGAGTTCTGAGCCTCTTCATTCAGATTTTACCAAGTTAACATGAATTTTCCCCAAATCTTTCTAGGTGGAGGTAAAAATCTAAACCAAAAGGAAATGGGAAGCCTTTTAAAAGTGCATAAAAGCATTTTAACACACCAACTCTCTGTTCTCTCCCGCCAGACGGTCCGGTGGATTACAGTCAGCTGCCGGAGTCACTGCGCTACATCAAACGGACACAAGGAGCTCTGGAGTGGAAGAACTCGTTTGTTGAAACCAACAAACTGACTCAGATGTACTTGAGAAGAAACTTTTGGAAGAGCCTGCGCTGCCACATGCCAGCTGTACCTGCAAGGAGGCTGCAGAGCATCGCTTGAAGCGATGAACGTACTTTGAGTTATCCGGGAGGTTTAAAGATGGCATCCATCGGAATCTCCAGTTTTCAGAAGTCTGTCTTCTGAATCCGTCCACACGCGGGGACTAAACGTTTGAGTCGTCATCGTCACGTGGATTATTTATTTCAAACATTGTATACTTTTATAAAGTAAAGGACATTTTCTGAGCCGAGCCGTGTTGCTTTTATTTTCAACCATGGCGGTGATAAGTGCCAATAAGCATTTCTGATAGCGATCAATGAGTCTCATCATCGCTACGATACCAGAATTTTTTTTAGTTCAGCTACATTGGAGAGTTTTCAGACATGAATAGTATTTTTTGTTTTCAAGAGATTATACCAAGTTGTCCACATTACACACATCTTTCGTAACTTTGATAACAAATCTGATTTCTTTTTAAAATAAAGCAGAACACCATACAACAGAAATAATAATAGTAATGATAATAAAAAAGTGGGGCTAAAAGTAATAATATTTTAACTTACTGACATGGTGGGTTAATTACAATATTCTATACAATGAGACGTTAAAGTTTTTAGGGACAAAGTGTGTTGGTGGCATTTTTTTTCCATCCTCAAAAATATTCTTCGTGTTAATCCGTAGTAATGAGTAGTGAGTTTAAAGCTTTTTAAGATGATGTCAGTGAATGGAGGAGGTAATTAAGCCATTTCATTCCAGTGTTTTGTACCTGTGGCACATCTAAAAACTGCAGGACAGCTTGAGGACTGGAGTTTGAAACCCCTGTTCTATAGTGAAAAAAATATATATTCAAACTATAATATTTGGGGTTGGGGTTTTTAATGGACTTTCAAAGCAACTTTTAGAGCAACTCTGCATTAAAAGTGTTATTTACAGAATGACAGTTCATGACAGCAGTTATAAAGACTCCTTCATGTTCATGACAGCGTCATGTCAGCCTTACGCACATCCCGTCAAATAAAGTGTTGCCAAGTACCGATATTTGATTTTAAATTAAAAAAATTCAAACCACTGGCTTGATGGATTTAATATCTGTGTCTCTGAATGCAAGTTCAGTTTTGTAATGTAAGAGTTAAGCATCGTTGTGGGTGACTGTTTAAAGAGCCTCTGTTTTCTCTTTCCTTTTTAAACCAACATCATCTATTTGTCTGACTTCACCAGTCTTTATACTTTTTTTCTCTCTCTTTCCAAACATTACTAGGGGATTTTATTTTTCTGTGTAATTCCTGAGTGACTGTTCCCACTGGAAACTAAGCTAAAGACAAAATCAAAGCTGTGTCTGTAGCGTGGCAAAGTGCGAAAAGAAGCTTGAATGACCCAAAACGCCACAGGCCCACACCAAAAGTCATCCCTGCCTTTGCCAGAAAGACAAATCTTACTGGATTAAAGCCCTCTGCTGAGCTGACCGCTTCACCTAAGACGATCACACCTGCAACCGGTTTGCAGTACCCAGTTTGCGTGACGCAGTCGTCTGGAAGGAAACTGAATCACTGAGGAAAACACCAGCTCACATCCAAAAGGAGGTTTTTATTCACGGTGGTTTGAACGTCAGTGAGGCTGGACGTTTTTCGAAGACTCTCAGTCTTGCTTTAGCAGCATTTCTTTATTTATTTTTGGAATAGAGCTTCACTAATGGAAAGAGCTGAGCTGTTATTTGCAACAATCCACTCAGTGGACTGGCTTTCGCTGACACACCAATGGACTTTCAACGAAAAGCACTCAGTCAAAGGTTAAATAGAGATGTTATGTTAGTCAGTGGGCTCTTCAAAGCTAATGCTTTCCTCATTTACCTGCACCAACTCCTTAGTTACCGTTGCCGTCCTGTAATTAATCAGATCATTAACTGGTTTTGGAATAAATAAAGACTCTTGGAACAAGGTATGAGCCACATCTGGCTCAGCAATAGTTTTACTGGCACTTAGAAGCAAATCCAAGAGCTTAGTTTCAGTAAGACACAAATAACAATGGCAGAACACAAATGAAATGAAAACACATCAACCATTTGGAGGACAATATGCATTTCTAGAAGAAATATTTCAGTCGAACGCCAAAAAGGTGTCATCTCTACCGTTGGAGAGAAATGACAAAACCCACTTTGCTTGTCAAGGTTATGAGTGAAGGACATTTTTTTATTTATTACAAGCAAAACTCTGTTTCTGCATTGCAGAGTTTTGATCAAACCTTAACGGACGATGTGAGTAGACACAAACCCAGCAGTATCTCAGTATCTGTCACACTTCCTGGTTCCAAAGCACAACCTCACATACAGTAATTAATGGTGAAATCTTTTTTTGTTGTTGTTGTTACGCCACTCAAACCCTTAAAAAGGGCCTCATTGTCACCCCAATCTTTAGCTTTTTCCGCAACTTTTCTCTCAGATTTAAAGCTGCATTCAAGCAAAATGTAAAAACCAACAACGTTTGTTTTCCATCAATACTGAGCGTTTTGAGGGGAGAAACCAAATAACCCTAATCAGGACACTCTAAGCCAAATGTCAGCAGCAGTGGAAGGCTGATGCCTTGGCCTTGATTGATTTTATCTTATTTTTTGTCATCCAAACCCATGTGTTCAGTTCAATCTAATCAGAAAATCTGGTTTCTGTCTTATTTCCTGCGCTGAAGCAACCAGAAGGAAACGATGCAACTCCCTCTGAACAGATAATGCTTTTCAAGAGGTTTGCAGCTCTCCACACATTTGCACTTCACTTGACGGGCAGCTGTGAGGAATATTAAAACGAGCCTTTTGCACCTCCTGGTTCGGAATCTCAAACTCTGCATCGGAAATGTCCGATTTCAGCCTCAGGGATGTAGAGAAACGTTGGGTAAATGAGGCGAGACACAACACGGCGTTCATGAAAGTGAGACGAGATTTTAAAATGATTTGAGGTGCAAAATGTGACTCTGTTTCTCCTAAATGTCTGTTTATTGAAAGTTTATTAACATCCCATCTCATTTAGATTTACATATTCAGTAAGATAAAACAAACAAAAACAACAACTCTTTTAAGTATGAGTAGATTGAAACGTCCTCCATCTAAATGAAAACGGAAGATAACCCTGACAAGACTCTTTGGTCCAGAACTCAAACCATCACTGCTTCTCTGTCAGGCATCTTTGTATTTTCTTTGACAGTTTTTGTTTTTAAAGCTGGAAAGACAAGAGAGTTCAAATGTCAGATCTTTCGGCTAATCTTTTAGCCAAAATCTCTCTGTTTTAGAGATTTTGAAGAAGTCTTTTTTACCATGACACACATGAAGACTGCTGTGATCATTGGCTGTGTTTTGTGGAGAATTATCTGTTCTCCATGCTGGGTTCTTGATGTATGAGGTTAAAGAAGTGAGTTGAATTCATGAATTTCGTTTATTAATACCAAAATACAGCTGGTCCATTTCTTATGCCACCTTTAGGAGTTAGCAAGACGAAATGGCAACCCAGAAGCGTTTGTGATCCCTATGTGTCCTGCTTTACCCCTCGCTCTCATTTCCTTTAGCTTAGCAACTAGCTAAAAGGGATAAAAAGGAAAACACAGAATTGTTTATTCTCAACAGTTTCCATCAGTGTTTTCTTTTTTTATATATGTGCATTTTGAAAGGATAGCATTAGTAGAGGTAGATGGAAACAACAACATTTGAAAAATATTTTGTGTGTGTGTGTGTGTGTTTGGTTGTTTTGACTTTTTCCGAAAGAGTTTCCGGGAAAGAGTGCTAAACTAAATGTCCCCACCCACTGGTGGATCTGGATTCACCAGAGGCTAAACAAATCCAGCCCAAACCTCCATCTTGGAGGGGAGGACTCTCTCTCTCTCTCTCTCTCTCTCTCTCTCTCTCTCTCTCTCTCTTTCTCGCTCTGTTTTTCTGGGATTTGTGGTTCATGCTAGTTTGCAACTTTCACATCTTGTTTATTAAACCCAAGCGAAGCTGAAATTATGCTCAGTGTGGCCAAGTGTAGCCATGTTGATAGTGATGCCAGGAAAAGCAGTATACACTCTAAAAAGAAATGAGTTGAACCAACTTAATTGAATTGCTTGTTACCAATTAGAGCAATTCAATTAAGTTGGTTCTGCTATATACATTTTTCAGTGTGCAGGGTCTTTGAAGAACTAAAATAAAATGTTAAAACACACATTTAAAATAATTAAAGTTCTAGCTGGATTTGAAGTACTATGTGAATGATAATGTAATTTTGGATATTTTAGTTTTTTAGTTTGGTACAACTTAAACGTTTGAGTTGAATCTCAGTAGAATTACGGCAAAGAGATTTGAATTATTTATGAGAAAAAAAAATTAAAACACACTTAATAAATTAAGTTATAAAAACTTAGTAAATTGAGTTGAAATAGACCACAAAAAAAGCATTGAACTCAATTGTTTCAAGTAAAGTCAAAGTAATTTTTCTAACACCCTTGTCCCATACTGGGGTCAGGAGGTGCTGGTGTTTATCTCCAGCTAACGT
>CAEFZX010009092.1:0-22838 GCA_903066825.1 Alfaro cultratus
CTTCAGTGGTTCTTGGTGCAGCGCCCCCACAGGCCAGGAGGGGAACAGGTTGGTTTGACTCAGAACCACAGCAGCTGGTGGAGTTCTGGTCCCTAATCAAACCAAAAGCACCTTTAAATTCATTGTTGAATATTTTCTTTAATTTTAGTTTTCATAGTAAAACCACAATGACCTGATTTTAGTCAGGCTATCTGCTGATGTAGCCAGTCTGCAGTTGATTTCCTATCACAGCGTCTGTAGCTGCTAAACATGATTTTTATCAGGATCTCAGATTCTACATCCTGACTTCTTGTTTCCTTAATAATCAGTCAGGATGTAGAATCTCTACTAGTGGAGCTGCAGAGATAAATGTAGTTCAGTACATTTATGTCTGTTTTTCTCACTTTGAACTGCATGAGATGGAGAGGGGTCAGGGTTAACCCTAACCCTTTAATCAGGCCGTGTCGGTGAAGTGAAGAAAGTTTTCTGGTGGTAAAAACTCGTTCCTGAGTTTGAGATGTTAAAGTTTATCACTAATATATTTATTAAGTCTGTTTGCCGCCGTCTGAACGGTCGGCTGAGTTTGGCTCTGAAAACGTCGCGGCTTGTCGCCGGGTTCTCTGAAACATGGACGCCTGTCGGGTTGGTGAGACCTGGACCTGATTAGCAGCAGGTCGGCCCGGTTGCGGCTCGGCTCCGAGTCCTGCGGGCCGATTACTCTGGGCCTGATCGAATCAAGATTCCTCTGTATTTATAGATCGCCTGCAGGGCTGACCGCTCCAATCGGAGATTCCTCTGGATTGCAGCTTTATGCTAATTTACTCGGCTTAGTAAATCTGGCCGATGCTCAGTAAACACTTCAGTCAGGAACATCGGCGCCACCAGAGCCTCCGAACCCAACAGCTGCCATGTTGTACCGGGCCGCCGCGCCCTCGTCTCCCACTTCACAGCAACCTGAGTGGGAGTTCAAACGAAGTGAAGAATCATCAGTAAAGTTTTAGTTTCTTTTACTGTGAAATAAAATATTTAAACTTGTGATTTGAAGTTAAATGGTTAAAACGTCTCGGCAAACAAGCGTTTGAACTGGAGCTGCTGGTTCTGGAACCAGCTGATCGGCGCCTGGTGGGTTTCTGTGGGTCGGTTTTGTTAACAAAACGGCGCCGTGACTTTGATCAAAATTTCAGTTGTTATTGTGCAGACAAACTGAAAGGAGAGGATTTAAGGCTTTCCCAACTCTGACTAAACTTTAATTCCCGTTAAGCTTCCTGTTGGGTTCAGAGGGAGTTCAGGAGGCTGCGACCTCTGGGCCCGGTCCAGTTACTGCAGGTGGTTCCAAATGAGCGATGAGCATCAGGATCCATCACCAGCAAGTCTAACCGGTCAGTTTAGACGCTTCAGTGGAGACAGGAAAGTTCAGCAGTAAAATGCTCAGTTATTGTCATCATCATCATAATTCATGTTGTTTGGTTTTGGATTAGAAAACAAACTTTTCATGACAAAATGGGGAAAATATGAAATTAAAATGAATTTTTTCTCTTCAAGAAGCAAACAGTCCAGGAAGGAGATTCACCTTCTTCTTCTTTTTAAACTTTATAACTTTAAATCACAGTCGTGTTTTTCAATTATGACCTAAAATAAAAACGTTAATGAACTAAATATTTGGACTGGTTTTAACATTTGAACTAATAAAAATATGTTCTTATTGCTTTTTACTGCCGTTAAAATGTTATTATTGAGTTAGTATTTTTTATGTGATTAAATGTTCATCAGGCTTTTCTGACAAGTTCAAACTTTTGAAAATAACCAAACATTAAACATTAATAAGCTCTTATTTATGTATTAAACACTTTTTATTAGTTTGTTGTATTATAATAATCTTAAATGCTGAGTTTTCATAATAATTAACTGACGTTAAAACAAGTTTTTCTCAGTTGTTTGAGTTATTAATGTGTTTCTGAAATAAATTCACTTTTAAACAATATTGTAATTGATTGAATATTATTGAACAAATTTCCATCCCTGAAGAATCTTTTCTAAAGTTATTTTTGTAAATTTGTGTCTGGTTGTGAACATTTCTAAATATTTTTATTAAGTGTAGAGGAATGAATTTTTTAGATGATGTAATACTTTTCTTCTGAAACCGAACCGACCGGGTCCAGACTCCGGGTCCAGACTCCGGGTCCAGACTCCGGGTCCAGACTCCGGGTCCAGACTCTGGGTCCGGGTCCAGACTCCGGGTCCAGACTCCGGGTCCAGACTCCGGGTCCAGACTCTGGGTCCAGACTCCGGGTCCAGACTCCGGGTCCAGACTCCTGGTTCTGGTGAATTAGTGGATTCTTTTCTATCGCTGTCATCCGCCTGCATGAGGGCCGATAAATCGGCGGCGACTTCGTCCATCAAAAACTTCCCGCTAATTTAAAATGGAAGAATTTCATAAAAGCTTTTCTAAGACGACTGAAGTTAAATATGGAAACATTAAACTATTTGTCAGTTTCTGCATCTTAATTTGATTTTTTTCTGCTGAACATCTTGATTTTCTTCCAAGACTTTATTCCCTTGTAAATTAACTGAAAGTTAATTAAGTAATTTCTTTAAAATCTGTGACTTTTATTTCACAATATTAGTTTGTTTTGTAAATTTGAACAAGTTTAGGATTATAAACCCTTGTAGCCATAAATAAAGTAAAAATCATGAAAACATCCAGTTTGTAGGTCCGATAAAACATCCTGGATCCTCTGAAAGCTGCTGGTTTGATTCTAAATCTGTTTCATTTTGGTGACTTTGAGAAGCAAACAGGTGAATAAATGTTGTTTTTGTTCAAAGACAGAAATATTTCAGCTTCACTGTAAACATCCAAACTTTTTGTTTAGGACAGAATTTCAGGATTTATCTGCTTTTGCTGAAGGAAAAGAGATAAATATATTGATAACTGATCAGACTTCTGTTATAATATTATAATTGGCTTTGATTGAGTTTTTATATTTGGTCATTTATTTGCTTCTAATTTGGACTTTTGTTTCCAAAATGTGAAAATCAGTCAAATATTGTGAAACGATAAATATGTTGATTTATTTTCTTCATTTCCAGGTTTCAAAGTGTTTTGATTCTCTGATGGATTCCAGTCTTAACCAGATTCCTCTGCTGCAGTTGACCAGATCAACCATCTGTCCTTTACCATCAATTACCAGCTAATTGAACCTAATCAGATCAATGCACTGCAGGCAGATGGTGAAATAAAGCTAATGCTGAGATCCAAACTGACAGCTTTAAACTCCCATCAGTCAGTGGCTGAATAACCGGCTGCTTCTGATAAATATCCACCTCAAACAGAAATATTATCACTTCAGCTGAAAAGGATCCATCATTTAGAGGCAGATAGTTTCATGTTCCTGGTATCTAAACACAGGAAGCAGAAATCTGCAGCTGGTTAAAATCTGCAGCTGGTTAAAATCTGGTTCTGTTAAAATCTGTTTCCACTTCCTGAGTCGGAGCCGCGTCTCATGATGTGGGTCTTAATTCAGCTTCTTGTTGATTTAAAAATGAACTGCGGTAAAATGAGAACAACGGTTTGTTATTGAAGGTTTTTCTGGGGTTAAAGGTTAAAATCATAAAGACAGAAGGACGACTGGGCCAATAAAAAGGTAATGTAACTAAACTAGTGAGATTCTTTTGTTGGAACCGGATGTGTAAATTATTCCAGATTCAAAATGTCAAATAAATCACTCAGTAGCTTTTAAAGGGACGGCGTCATGTAAAATCAATGTTATAATGTTACTCCGTAAAACACACCTGGAGTGTTGCTTTGATTCTTTGAGAATCGCCATGGCAACCATTCAGCTGCTAAACACCTGGTTGGCTTTAGCCCCACCTTTGAGGCGCTGCAGTTTCCCCTCCTCTCTGCTCCTTCAGACTAGCCGTCAGCAATTAGCAAACAGCTGCTGGTCTCATTATAGGAGCTGCTGCTCAGAGCAACACTGGTAAAAATGTTAAAGGTTAACAGAGGAGCCATGTTGGGACGACTTCCTGGAGGCGGAGCTTCAGAGAGAGCTGGAGTTTCTTAAAGAGACAGAGGCCCAATTTCAAGACTTTAAATTACAAAGTCAATTTTGTTTGATATTTATATTTTTGTAACAACTGAAGGAAACATAGTTACTTTATTACGCTATAAAATGTCTCTATGTCCCTGGAAAACACGACTCCGGCCCTTTAAGATTTACTGATTTACCAGCATCATTTAGGCGCCAAAACTGCAGCGAATATTTTTATACGTTTTGATGCACTAAGGAGACGGTTTGCAGATCAGTTCATAAAGTTTTCTATGACTGAAAGGAAAGATTTTCTACAACCGCTGAGTTTATTTTCCTCCAGCTTCACCTGGGAATCCTGGATCCAATATGGCTTCCACAAGCTGATTAATACATTTCAATCTGAATTTGTATTAAAATATAAAACCCAATAAAGAAATTCACCAAACACAGGTTGTGTATTGGCCCAGAAAAGCCTGTTTTTTTCCCTGTGCCTGAACACAACGCTGCTCTCAGGTCGGTGTGAACGCGACTCGGACGGCGCTGAGGCTGAGATCTGCGGCGGTTCGTGGATCAGAGGCGTGACAGCGGCGCAGGAAGCAGGTCACAGGCCAGTCTGCATGTTTTATTCATCACCTCAACCCAGTTCTGCCGCCTGACAGCTCAGTATTGTCAGTGTTTACGAGTCATCAGCTGATACCAGTCTGAGTCCGCCGCCCCAAACCTGACCACTGTTCCCACAAATGTTCCCTGAAATATGGAAAATAGACATTAATTATCTATAATTAGATTTTAATTATCTGTTTTCCAGAAAAGAATATCCTTCCACTGGAATAAACAGGTTATTCACGTTAAACCTCAGAGGAATTGTTTGGGATTGGGATTTCTTGCTAAGCGTTGGATGAGAGTGGGATTAACACTCCCCTCATGTCTGTGCAGTAAATATGAAGCTGCCACTGGGGCGGCGGCCATGATGGCTGCTGGAGATACTGCACGGCATTTTAATTAGTGAGCTTCGGTCCAGCAGCGTATTCATGCTCCTGTCAACAAACGCCTCTTTATTTGCTCATTTGTTCATGATTTTATGGAATATTTATAATATCTACATGTTTTGGCATCAAAATGAGGGTCAAATGCTGCAACATTAAACATTTCCTGTATAATTTTAGAAAGAAATGACCATGAAATAGCCGGGTTTGGACCGGATCCAGAACCTTCCAGGGAATCCCAAAGGAAACGAGATTCACATGATCTGGACTGATTCAGTCATTAATCTGGACTGACTCAGTCATTAATCTGGACTGATTCAGTCATTAATCTGGACTGATTCAGTCATTAATCTGGACTGAATCAGTCATTAATCTGGACTGAATCTTTTTGTTTTCTGCAACAAACTGAACCACAAAACTTCATAATCAGGTCAACAAGTTTTCACATTTCTATGATCTACACAAGGTCACAATTATACATACAGGCTCATATTTTGGCTTAAACCGCCTCTGATATTTAGTCTGCGTTCACACGGTGTCCAGTTCTACATGCTAGGCTACCTAACTTCTCCATAATATCTGATTGGATCTTACTTATGAAGTATATGAACATTATTCTTCTTACCTTGTAAAACCATTTGCTGGAGTTCTGCTGGTCCGTACGATCGATGCTGCTGTCCGTCGCCGTCTTCTTTCCTCAACAGGTTTATGATAAAATAAACCAACTTTTGAATTTAAAAAAATAAATTAATTTATAGCCTTCGATTACTTGGCACTTCAAAGTTTTCTTGTCCTCCACATAAACTTAATTCTGTCTGAATCCGACTGTAAAAGTTAAACTTTCTCTCTGACACTGGAGGCGGAATCACAGCTTTTCCTCATAAAACACGGAAACATTTTGGAGCAGCCTCCATGTTTCTCCATCGCCGTCGTGAGTTTAGTCAGTCCTGATTCATCATCATCTCTCTGCTCTTCATCAGGCCTGTCGCTCTGAATCTCGTCATCGTCAGATTGACCGTTTCCTGTCAGAACCAGGAGCCGTTTCTGTTTCTCTAATTGGTCCCTTAAAATTCAGCGTTTACGTCTTTAAGAACTTCTGAATTCATCATTTGATGCAACAACAGTCGTCACTTTGTGCTGCTCAGCTTTGAGAAGCTGTGATGTAAAACAAGAGTGGATCCAGAGGTGGGACTGGGGGGCCGCTGCCCCCTGCCGATTTCACCATGCTATCTGTAAAACCAATGCTAATGCTGAAAGCTAACCTCAACTTCACATGCAGTACCGCTTATGGCCACATCATCAGGTGGGCTGACTTCAACCCCGTCGTCTGATTGGTCCGTTAACAAAACACCTTAAAATGTTCGGAAAAATAAACTGTGGCAAAGCTAAATAGCAGTTTTTTAAATAATTACAGTAACATTTTTATTTTGATTAACTACGTGGATTTTAGCACATTTAGATTATTTTTTTTTTACATCTAAAATTCAGAACTGCAAAGTTTATTTTCTTGTTTTTCTGGGATGCTTGTAAATCTGACGCTACATCCGCTAACAGCAACGGACAACTAAGCTGCTGCTCGGCTCACTGAAGGTTCATTTCTGCTTCATAAACGGATCTGATCGAACTCTGGGAAAGACTATTATTGTGTTCAAGTTGTGCTAATAGGAGTTAGCTTGTAGGCAGAGCTATTCAAGACTAAAGTAGCATCTAAATGCTAAACATGTAGCAGCTAACGCTAATGTCAGCGTCCTCTGTCCACATCCCTAAAGAAGTTCCATGGTTAGAATAACAATTTGCTACAATCTGATGTTTGAAAAACAAGAACAACAGATTAAAAACTACAAGCTTCTCTTCAACCTTACATTAAAATCATTTAGTTTAAAATATTTTGTTTAATTTTTCCACCAGAGTCGTTAAATTGTGGCTGAATTAATGACAGGATGATGATTTGATGCGTCTCAAACCAAATACTGTTTAAACTGAATCCTGAGTGGCAGAACCTCCTGCTGGTGGATCTTTTATGGAGGAGATGATTTCTGTGTTTCTCATCACATTTATAAGGATCACAGCTTGTTAGCAGCACATAAACTAGCAAACATGTTTGATAAAAACATGTGAAAGATGACGGCAGGGGGAGGAGCTTAAATAGAAATGGCCCCCAAATTAAACTTTGTTGCGGGCCCTGAAAATCTTTGGAGCGGCCCTGTGCAGAAACCTGATGATGCGTTTGAGGTCATCTAATTGGAGGCGTTATGCAAACTGATATGTTGGACTTGTGAAATAATAACTTTCTCCAACACTAAATGGATCCTGATGAGTCTTTATCTTTTATTTCTGTTTTTTAAATCACACCAATAATATCAGGAGTTTCTTTTTCTACAGAACTAAAAATGTTCTTTCAAGCAGAAAATAACTCCTCTAACAGTTTAAATCAGTATTATTAGCATTATTACTATTGATTGTCTTTAGTAACTTCAGCTTTTCATGTGCAGAGCTTTTATTATTATTCAAATCTTTTCCTTTCTTTATTTCTTCCATTGCTAATCTGTGTTCTAACATCTGTTTTCTCTCTGGGATTATATTTTATAGGTACATTTCAATGAAGTTGCAAATATGTTCATGTATTATATTGTAATAAAACGTAAATAATTTTCCTGAATCGGTTGGAGGAAATCATGTCCTGCAGCCACTGAAGTAAACAATCACAGGAACGTTGTTGTTTTCATCAGTGCAAAAATTATTACAATTTCTGTCAGAAAGAGCTGAAAAACTGTCACTTTCCTTTAACAAAATTCAGTGTTTCATTTCTAATCCCGCTGTAGTACTGGCCTGTTTCTAGGTCAGTCCAGCTGAACGCTGGGGAGCAAACACACACACACACACACACACACACACACACACACAGATGGATCATGTGACTCTGCACGCTTCACTGAGTCCAAGAAGCTCAAACTGTTTGGAAACTGACTGAATGCTCGATTGTCGGCTTTGTGCTCCTGAAACGGGACAACAGCTCAAGAAAAACGCTGAAAAAACTCGATTTTAACTTTTAAACGTCTCAAAACCAACAGAGAAAATTCAACTGACTTTGAATAAAAAATCAACTTTAGCTTTGATAAACTGAGAGCTGGGAATGAGCTCCAAGAATTATTCAGCAAAACATATTAAATATTATATTAACAATATAAATATTCATTGTTTCCAGATTTCCTAAAGGTCAAACATTCTTTTTAAAGCACAAATATTTATTTGCCTGAAACAGAAAAAAATCTAAACGTGTTACTTTAAAGAGGCTGTAATAATAATAATAATAATAATAATAATAATAATAATAATAACACTCGAGTTCTTAAAAAAATCCTTAAAAACAACGTAAAGTTTCTAAAAGACTAAATAAAAACAAGTTCAATGTTGGAAAAACATAAAAAGTAACTTTCAGGATTTAATTTTTAATTATTTTTTAGTGATGCTATTTATCTCCTCAAATATATGCATAAAAATATTTATTTTAAAATATAAATTCACTGCAATTCAAATAACTTCATGTCCCTGACGGTCAATTTCAATATAAAAGATATTTATTAATAAATTTAACCAATTTGAGGGAGACGGATGAAAACATTACATGAAAGAATAAAATCCCTCATTTTCTTCAGGTTTATAGATAAATATAAATATGATTGGTTTTGTCCTGGCAATTAAATCAAACTAAATATGATTAAAGTTTTGTGGAAGGAAAACTTCTAGTTATAAAGTTGATGTATTTAAAAGGTGAAATAAAACGAAGGAGCGTTTTTACCTGCAAACAGTTAAAACAGTTTTTGTTGGAAGTAACTTTTGGCTGAAATGACAGTCTGATCGTCGGCAGGTTATTTTATTCTTTTTAATCAGTTTTTAGTTTCTCTGGAAAAAAACAGACAGACAAACGGCAACGAAACAGACAACGGTACAGACTTCATACAGGTGAACGCTAACTACAAAAGTGCAAAAAAAATAGAAAGTAAAATTAAAACAAATAAATCTGCCAAACATTTTTCTTTTACAAACTCAAAATATGAGAAAACAAAGTGACACGAAGAGAAAATGTGTCCAGGATCCTCAGAGCTGCTGGACGGTTTGTGCTTTTATTTCCCAGCAGGGAGAATCTGGAAACGTGAGGCAGGAATCTGACCAGCAACTCTCCCGACCAGACAAACCAAAACTGCTCCAGGAGCAGCTCAAATATTCAACATGGCGGCTAAAACAAACAAAACATTTTATCTTCCTGGGATTAAAACAACCAGAAGCTTCTGAAACTTTCATTTATGTTTTTGCAGCTTCAGTTTCCTTTTAACTGATCAATAAACAAACTGATCAATGCTGATTATTGGGACGTTTGCATAGAAAATTAAACACATTTTCTTTATTTTTCTGTGCAGCAAAACTAATAAGAATATTAATATTTTGCCTCACAAAAAAAACAATTCCTGCATTTTTTAAACGAATGTTGCATTTCTTCTTAAGTGGACTTTTAAAAAAAATCTCAAAAACCTGATTTTATAATTTTGTTGGAGAATTTCTAGCTTTCTAAAAAAAAAAAAAAAAAAATTATTTGTTATTTTTGAATAATTTAGAATCAACTCCAGGAAGAAAAAAAAATCTAATTTCCAATTTTCTGTGAGAAAAAATCTCAAAATCAGTTTTTAGTTTGGTAAAAAATATTGAGGGCCTTAAATGAGCTACATAATTAATTTGTAATAAAACATTTAAAATAATTTAGAAAATCTGAGATTTTTCTTATTTATTAAATGAAAATGATTGAGATGAAACAACGTTTGTAAATAAAGTTCTGCATCTGAGAGTCAGAAAAAATATAAAAGAGCAGAAAAAGTTGCATATTTTCTGTTTGCAGCAGATGAAACCCAAAAGGTTCGGCTGATTGTCAGGATTTATTCTGATTGTTCTTTGCGCAAAAAGCTTTAAGAAATGAACAAAGACGAGTTTTAACGGAACCTGTTTGTGTGTGAGGTTTGGATTTATTGTAATATTCTAATAATTGGTTAATTGGAGCCGCTGCGAGGCCTCCGCGTTCAGCGGGAAACGGCTGCAGCTCAGCGGGTAGGAGGAGCGCCATCCGGCCGGAGCGGCTCCGCACCAAATACTACGAGCCCGGGCCTTTTTACGCACATGCGCAGAGAGGGGTTGAGCTCCTACAGGCCTTCACACACACACTTACACACACACCAAACTCTAAAAGTCTCTAAAACACGTGGATTTACTTTGCATACTTTAAAATGAAGAGTTCGGTTCCAAAAACTTTAATATCCGGGTCAAATATTCGGATTTTAAGCAGCAGCAGCAGCAGAGATTATTTATTAATATTATTATTATTGTTGTTGTTGTTCTGTTTCACAGAAATAAAAACTTTCAGTTTTGGAAGGAAACTCTCCTGTTCTGATCATCTGTCTGGGGTCAAACCTGAGTGCAGATATGATTTTTAGGCTTATTTTTCCTCTAAAACCCCTGATTGTTTTCACAACTTTAAGGCTTATTATTAATTATTAACTTATTCAAACGCCTTTTCCACCCAAATAAACATAAAAAGTTTTGATTGTCTCCAAAATTCATAAATAATAATGATCCCAGCCCACCGTGTTCATTAATACTGATGAGTAAATACACTGAGAATAAAATTTAAATACATTGTACAATAAATACAAAACATAAATAATAAACGACTCAAAGAAAAGTACTGAAAATCTTTGTACAAGATATAAATAGTTTGAAATATTCTTCTAGTGTTTGTTACCTTTGGCAAGTCTAGTTTACAGTTTTACACCCGCGGGTAACAAAAGTTTGTCCCTTTTTTTCCTCTGGAAAATAATCGAAATAAACCAGAATATGGCCAAAAAGTTTCATTAATATACTTCTATAAATCTGCTCATTGTGTGATATTTACCGCGTATTTTCTGCCCTTTACAGACGTTTTTTGTTCCGCTGAGAGTCCGGAGGGTCAGGAGGGGAGGTCAGTTCAGGAAGGCGTTGGGGGTCACCCTCTTCTGGTGGGACAGGACCCCGGGGAACCCCGCCGACACGCCGGGGGAGAAGGCCGGTAAGGAGCTGTTTCTGAGGGAGTCCGACAGCAGCGACTGCGGGGAGCCGCTGGAGCCCAGGCCGCCGAAGCCTGCGGCGCCCTGCGGGAGATGCTGCGGCGGCGGGGGTGGCGGTTGAGGCGGGGGTCCTCCTCCCGGCGGCCCCGGGGCCGCGGCGTGTTGGCTCCCTGAGACAAAGTACCCGGCGGTCTGTCCGGACAGCAGCCCCACCGGCGATGTGCTCATCCCGTAAGTGTTCGTCAGGCCCAGCGCCATGGAGCGGCCCAGCTCCCCGTTACTCAGCTGCTCCACGGCGGGCAGGAGCGACCCGTAACCCGCCGCCTGGTTCAGAAAGCCGGGCGAGGATCCGTTGTAGTGCGGGTGGTGGTGGTGGTGGTGGTGCAGGGAGAGGAACGGGGAGATCTGCCAGTACAGCGGGTTGTTCGGCCGCTCCAAGCCGAGCGGAGCGAAGCGCAGCCCGCGCTTCATGGCCAGCTTCCCGCGAGAGGTGGCGGAGCGCCGGCGGAGCTTCCCGGTCGTCCCGCCGATGAAGACGTCGTCGCTGCTGGGGTCCAGCATCCAGTAGTTGCCCTTCCCCGGGTCGTCGTAGTGCCGGGGCACCTTGACGAAGCACTTATTGAGGCTGAGGTTGTGCCGGATGGAGTTCTGCCAGCCCTGCTTGTGCTCCCGGTAGTAGGGGAAGTTCTTCATGATGAACTCGTAGATGCCGTTGAGCGTCAGCCGCTTCTCGGGGCTCTGCCGAATGGCCATCATGATCAGCGCGTTGTAGCTGAACGGAGGCTTGTCGTACTTCCCGTTTTTCGCGCTGTTGTTGCTCCCGGTGGAGTTCTGCTCCGGTGTCGGCTTGGAGTCCTTCCCTCCTCCGCCTCCTCCTCCTCCTCCGTCCTCCTCCTCCTCCTCATGCTCCCCCTGCTCCTCCCTGCCCGGCTTCCCCTGCTCCAGACCCGCGGCGGCGGAGTCCAGCTCCGGGGGGCCCAGCGACTTGTCTGAGTCGGAGCCCGGTGATGGAGACAGAGTCCCGGGGATGCCGACCACCGGGTCCGGGCGGTCGCACTTGGAGGGCAGCAGGAGGCTCTTGATGCTGAAGGAGGAGGACCGGTGGACGGTCGGCGGGGTTTTTACGTCCTCCATGCCCGGTGGCAGGAAAGAAAACACAAACAAACAAAAAGCCCAAACAAAAAGCGGGAATAAATAATAATTATAATAAAAAAGCGGCTCCTCCAGGCTGGTCCACCTCCGTTATCCTGGAAACCAGAGAGAGACAGAGAGGAGAGAGAAAGGAGGGTCAGGATGAGAGATGCATGGATGGAGGAGTGGAGAGAGAGAGAGAGAAGAGAAAGAGAAAGAGGGGGAGGGAAAGAGCGTGACTTCGATGTGGAGAAATTAGTAATTAAGGAGGTTCCGACATCACGGAGAGGAGGAGCTTCTCCAAAAATCCTCTTTCTGCTCCTTCCTGCCCAGCGCTCACACCGCAGACCTGCACCGACTCCCGCAGCGGCTCCGGGCTCCGATCACCAACCTGCGGCCTCTGATCTGCCCCCTCACCCCGCCCCCCGCGGCGCTGTTTACGCACAGGTGTAGCCGCTCCGTGTGCGTAAAATCCAGATCTGAGGCTGTGCGTAAAAGAGCGCCTCGGCGCGTGTTGGAGCTGCGCGCAGGCGGGCGGCGCGATCAGACTTTGTTTTCTCAGCAACACAAACAGTTTGGGCTCGTGTGGGCAAACACGGAGCGCGCGCGCGCTCACTGTGCGCCCGCGTGCGCGTTTTACGGACAGGAAGAGGAGGAGGGGGAGGGGCGAACAGCTGAGCGCGCCGCCGCGCTGCCCTCCAATCACCGAGCCGGCGGCGAGCTCGCGCTCACGCACGGAGATGTGCGCGTGCGGACTGGAGGCGGCGGATTTGATGCTGTGACCAGAGCGCCTCCTGTCGAGCAGAGCGAGGAACTGACAGGTAAACAGACCTTTCTGATTATTAATCAGGTGTTATTCATATTATTATTATTGTTACTAGTAGCGATGTTATTATTCTTGTTGTTTCTTAATCTTAGTATTCTCTTTTTTATTTCTGTAGTTTTATTTCCGTTTTTCATTTTTTATTCTAAAAATGTTTCGTCTTTATTTCAAAATCTTTCATTTAAATTTGTGATTTTGAATTACTGGAATTAAATATATTTATTTTTTTATTTTCCTCATTTATTTTATTTAATTATGTAATTTGTACATTTAAGTAATTCCTTTTCATTTATTTATTTTTTATTCTATTTTTTCTGATTGTTTTTCATTTTAATTGTATATTTAGGTGCCTATTGTTAACTTTATTTTATTAGTAGTAGTAAATATAATTTTAAACTTGAATCTCATGTTTTACTGTTTTAGGTTTATATCATTTTGTGTGTTTTTGTTCTTCCTGAGGTCCAAACAGGTTCTGGAGTTCAGGGATATTTCCACCACTCTAGTGACTAATAGTGTGATTAATAATAGCAGTTATTATGATGAAATATATTTAGGAATTTAAGTTGCTTATTTGTCCCGTTTGATTGGATAATTGTGTTTGTTTGCAGTGGGACGATAATCTGTGACGCACGCCGTTCAACACGTTCCTGCTCCATTCAGAGCTTTTTGAATTTACAGTCAATATATGTGAAATATGTTCAACTTTTGAATTGTTGTTTTATATTAAATAAAAGGAAAAATGTCCAATTTTTTAAACGTCTCCAACAAATGCAAATATTGTTCAAAGTATTTTCTCTTTTCATAAAGAGTCATTTGTAGCTAAATAACAGTTTTTATAAACAGTTTATATTAAATAAAATATAAACTGTTTTGTTTAATGTGTTTCAGTATTTCTGGATCTGCTGTGTTTTATAAATAAACTGCTTGTTTTATTTAATTGATATTTGTACAAATAAAATAAAATTTGCTACATAAACAGAGAGAGATTAATTTATTTATTACATATTTATCATAATTGTTTTTTAATTTACAATAAATTAATCTAGAAATTCAACTTTTTCTAAAATATAGTGAAATATGAGTGGATTTATTTTAAGGATTAATTAATAATCCATAATAACAATTATGGAAGCATTGGCAAAAGATCAGGCAGCACTAAAAACAATTAAAATAAAATATCATTTTTTAAAATTGGTCGCCTCTCTGGATCATCAGGATGTCGAAGCTTCAACCATTTTTAAAATCCCAAACAGAAACAAATCTCCTCTGGTCCAACCGGTGCTGCATCATGTTCTGATTGGGTCCGAACGCAAGGGAACCCGGACCGGGTCAGAGGTCAGGGGTCAGAGGTCAGACCTTCCCATCCTCTCATCCTCAGCATGAACCTGGTTTTAACGATTTAACGTCGTTTACAGCTGAGCTGCTTCTGGTCCGGTTGGAGGTTCTGGTCCGGTTGGAGGTTCTGGTCCGGTTGGAGGTTCTGGTCCGGTTGGAGGTTCTGGTCCGTTGCTTCTCCACAGGCTGCAGATATCAGAACCTGAGACCCTGTAGGAAACTTTCAGGTGAATAAAACAGATTTTCAAAGAAGTTCTGGATTTTCTTGGGTTAGAAATGATCCAATCTGGCTCAAATATATTCATACACTTCCTCTAATGTTTGGTCCAATGCTTCAGGAAGCAGTTCTGTAGTAAAGCTGAGGATTTATCATATCGTTTACCATTTACTGTGATTAATTACAATAAAAAGTTATTATAATAACAATTCTGAATTATCATTATCACGGTAAATTCCAGTTAATAACATTTAACCCTCAAAACGATGGAGTCAGTGGAGCCATGAGGACACGACAGTTAAACTCCCCAAAACCGTTTTAGTTTGAATGTTTTCTTCACAGTTTGATCAATAAAAGCATCAATAAGTATTAATGAATTTTAAAATGTGGTGAAACGCAGATACTTTGTTCAGCTTAGTGAAATAAATCAAACTTCTTCATGTGTCTGGTGCCTAATGAAGGACATTAACAACAAATATGTTTTTCAAAAGCTATTTATGCTCATCAGGTTATGATTTCCTAAATGGGATGTAATAACTAGTTTATATTGTCACTTTTATCGTTTTTATGATAGTTCTACTAAATATCATGATTAAACTTTAAGTCTGGTAGAATCAGGATCAGCAGAGAAACAGTTTGATGTTTCTGATTTTCTTACAATCTGCAGATTTCTATAAATTTCTCCAAAGTTCTTCCACTCAGATCTTCTCTGACTTCCTTGGACTTTCCTCTGGTTCTGAACTTCTTCCAGTCTGAGATCGGGTCTGACAGCGTCCAGCCGCGTCCTGCTGACCCTTCAGGCCCGTTAAAATCTGGTGCTGTTCAGTGTGTTTGACCTTTGACCCCTGAATGTCAACGCTGCGTAAACAGTAAACATTGTGAGCTGCGTTCGATGCTCCATGCGGCGCTCTGAGCTGCAACAGACCGACCTGCAGCCAGATGGAGATTCAGCCCAGTTCGGTCCCAGTTCGGTCCCAAACGCTCAGACTGGGAACCAGCCAGGCGTCTGTGGACCTGCAGCCTGAAGGTGGACCGGGCCGAACCGTTTCCATGGTGCCGCCTGATAGTCGCCAACCTTGTTTCTGAGCCCAACAAAGCTCACTTTGGATAAGCGAATAATCTGGGATAAGCTGCAGAAAACAGAAACACAACGGGAAGCGGCGACCCACAACAGAGCAGCTGTTGGTGCAACATGGAGCAGGCTGCGGCGCCAAACCAGCAACACCAGTTCAACCATCACCAAACTGCATCTCAGCCAATCAGAGGCTGTATGATCAGCTTCCTCTCAGCTCTGATCAGTGGAGTCAGACGTTTGAAGAACCTGGCAGAAGCAACGGGACGTCTGAGTCACAGGGTGTCCAAGATGCGGTCCGGGGGCCATTTGTGGCCCCTGACTTCAAATCAAGAATGATGTAAGCTTACAGGTGTTTGAGTTTTCTGTTTTTAATCAGGATAAAACGATCACAAAGTAAAAACTTCTTTCAGTAGAAAATCAATCCTTTGTCTTTTAACGGCTGTAAAGTTTTTCTCGTTGTTTTGCCAGGATATCAGTGACTTTTACTCCAAAGTTCACTAAACCCAAATCTGCTTTGAATTCAGTTATTAATCTTGGCTAAATACAGCGAGTGTTTTCGAGGAAATTCTGACCTAAATCCTGATTTTATTATTTATTCCAGTCGAAGCCTAAAAAATTTCTTTTGAAAAGACAAACCTGCAAAGTTTAGGCCCAATAATAATCCATAGATCCCGTCCCGACAACAAACCGGAGCCCTTTATGTGTTTAAAGTGTTGCATTAAAGTGTTTATTATTTAGCAGGTCAAATAATTTTTTCCCCTCATGTTCTTTTGAGTTGATCCATTTTTCACCCCTGGATTAAACTGTTGGGTTTAATCTCTGGTTACGTTGTGAAACGTTTCCAGGTACAAGAAGAAAAACTTCATGGGAATTTAGAAAAGAAACTTATGATCCGGAAAATATTCAAGTTTTTCCCTCTGGTGTCCTTTAACTGCTGATCAGAACCCAAAATAATAATTCACTATATTTTAAAACATGTATGTAAACACATGGACCCTCGGTTAATGAACCAAAAGAGGAAATAATAAATAAAAATGTACTAAAAATAAACCTGTGAAAATCAGACGTTACTTATGAATCATTTTACAAATCAGATCTGGAAAAGAATCAGAAAATACTTTATTATTCCCCAGAGGGACAAACTACTCCGATCCAGAGTGGTAGATATCAGCTAATATATTCGTTATGTTATTAACCTGAAGAATGACGGCACCAAATATTCTGTTCGACCAGAGAAGCGATTTTCTGTAACTCAGAATATTTATGATGTTTTTATTACTTTTGATTTTGCTCTGTAATTAAATGTTTCTTGTTTGTTGTGTTTTGTCGTGTTGCTAAACACAACAAAGTGAAAACGTTCAATAATCTTCCATCTGTTTTTGTGTCGGTTGGTTTATTTGTGTTCCCGTCCCGGTCCGACCCGCTCCGCTCCATCGGACCTCGCTGAGATTAAAACTGTTGCCAAAACAGGACCAGCTTTCAGGAATTAGATCATCACGAGTCCACTCCCACAGAACCGGGCCTTGGCTGACTCCTGGCTCACCCGTCAGACATCTCACCGAGACCTGGACTGAGCCAGCAGAACCGCTCCGGCAGAACCGCTCCGGCAGAACCGCTCCAGTCGCCAAACGTCTGGAGAAACTTTTGTTTTCGTCCAGGAGTCTGAATCCCATTAAGGCTCTCTGTTGATGGCACCTTGATTCTGATCGGGTTCTGTTGGAGCAGGAACCCAGCAGGTGACGGTTTAAAGCCCCAGTAAACAGAAGCCAGGCTTCCTGCCAGGAACCAGATTTTCACTCTGAACGTCACGAGGCAACGAGAACCAATTAATTTGCTTTAACTTAGCTCACCCTGACTGCCTTTGTGCTTTGACCCGGTTCTGAGCAGGAACAGAACTCTTGTCCATTCCTTCACCGTCACGCTAATGCGAGCGGATAATTGTCCCCTCTGTGTTTCTATAACCTGAAATGAACCGAATATGAACTGGAGCTTTGCTCTCAGGACCATCAGCTTTCTCAGTCCAGGATGGGAAATATTCACAAACCTTTTCATTTAGGATGTTTTCCCTCCTGATGGTCCGGTCGACCCGGTTCTACTGGAACCAGAACATCTGCTCCACCTGCAGCTGCTGTGGTTCTGAGTCAAACCAACCTGTTCCCCTCCTGGCCTGTGGGGGCGCTGCACCAACAACCACTGAAGGAAACCACACAAAAACTCTAAAGACACTGAGAGCAACTTCCTTCTTCACCAGATGGAAACAAGATGGAGGATCAGGTTTTAGTGTTGGAGGATTTCTCTTTAGTCTAAAGACCAGGAGCCATTTCTGCTGCTAGCGTTAGGCTAACATGTTAGCTTTGGTTGTATCTACCCAGAATACTTTGCGCTGTAGTCCACTTCCTGCTTTTGGAGCTGTGTCCGGTCTGCTTGGTGTTCACATGAATTTGAACCACACCACAGTTCGCTTCAACCGAACTGGGACCGGTTTGGAGGACCAGAGTCCGATTAGCATCCACACCTCACCAACCAAACCGGACTTTGACTAGGCAGACCGAACAGGGATGGTGGGAATGCACTTTTAAACAATCAACCTGTCCAACATATCCAGTCTGACTGAGTTTGAGTTCATCTGTAGACGTCCAGATGATGTGGCGGTTCTACTCAGAACTGGATCAGATGGGCTGAATAGAAACACATGCCACACTTTTCAAATTTTATCTGTTGAAAACTTGAAAATCATCGATCATTCTCCTGCCACTCCTTCACAGGAAATAAAGTGAAGTTTGTGACTTTGTTGTAGAAAATGCAGGATAGTTAAAGTTTTCAAGGTTTGAAGGTCAGAAACCAGGAGAGTCGGTTTTTCTCAGCCTGACTCTGAATCAGCAGCGTTTAGCTTAATTCAGCCTCCAATCGGTCCAGTCAAAGTCCAGCGGTGCACAGAGATGCAGTGGTTAATGTGAGGGTCAGACTTTAGATAATCCAGACCTCCCACTGCTGCTGGTGCTGCCACCACCGAACCATCAGATAATCAATAAATGATTATTTTATGAAACATCTGCAGCTCAGAGGTCCAACAGTTCTTCACTTTCGGTTCCACTCTGGATCCAGGAGCAGAAGAAAATATTTATGTGATTCTGGATTTCATTTAATCAGAATCCATGAAAGGATCAGAGAAATTCAGAGTTAAAAATGTGACTCACATTTAATCTAAACCATATTTTAGAGGAAGCGGATAATAAATAAGACGCTACAGTCGTTTTGTGAACGATTCCTGCTCATCCTGTCTGGTTTTGTGGACATGATCCAGTAATGGCTCAGTACTGGTGATACTGGAGCTGCAGAATATCATCATAATATCAGTGGAATATTGATATCGCACAGGACTGTCTAGAGTTCACTATGAATCGGCTGATGTTTTCTAAGAGTTGGTAACTTGTATGTGACGTTCCAGTGCAGCAGAGCTGATATCATCAAACAGTTATCAATATTATCTCCGTCTACATTTTCTGATGTGGTTCAGTTCAGTTTTCATTGAGTTTCCGTTGCATTAAAACTGTTTATTGATAAGATATTCAGCAGAAGCCAAATGGTTCTTGAATTTGGTGAAATTGGTCGTAGAAAGTTAAACCAGTAAAGTGTTTTGGCCCAGCAGCAGACGATCACATGATCAAAGATCAATGACTGATTATTTCTGTTCATTCTGGTGTTTACAGATGAATAAAACTTACAATCACCAGATTTATCAGGATTAAACCCTGTCAGTGTTGATCCTGATGTTCTGATGGGGTTCTGAAGCAGCGGTTGACGGATCCAGTGTTTTATTTCCTTTTGAACCAGGAAATGTGTGTCAGGAACCTGGGAGACGTTTGGACGGCGGTGATGTGATATGACAGCGATTCTTCTGCATGAGGGACGTCTCCCAGGCCTTCGCCGCGTCTCCGCTTTGACCTCTGTCATCCACGTTTCCGCAGCCGCGCCGTTCGAGACGGGGCCGCCGTCCCGCTCTTCGGGACGCCCTGTTTGACCTTTGAACCCGGCTTCTGGTACCTGCAGCCGTCCGTCAAACAGAGACTGACAGTTTCAGGACTTCCTTCCTGTCCTGTTTGGACCGGGTCGGGCCGTATGATGTGTCCTCGTCCTCCATGTTGGCGATACGATTACAGGCAGCGCCGTCACATCGAGGACGGCAGACTGCACCAGCTTGACTCGCCGGCGGCTTCTGGGGTCAGCTGGAGTTTACGGCTATTAATACTCCCAGTGTTGCACTAGAAACCCCCCTGAACACACACTGGATGCTCATCCACACCGCCGGGCCCCTGATGGAGGAGAGGCGGCGCCGCCATGTTTCCAAACATGTCTGTCACAGATCCAAACATTTACTGGATCCAACCCGGGTTCCCCCCACCCAGAACCCCCTGTTGGGTTGAGGAGCCTCACACAGTGACCCACATTAGCACAGCGCTGCTCACTTCACAGCTGCTGCCTGTTCAGCCATGATTTAAAGCCGCAGGTTGAATAATTTATGGTGTTTTCAAACATCAAGGATCGTCGTACGGAAAAATGTGGGAGGGAATAAAAGAAAGTGGAATAAAGTTTCATTCTGATCAAGCAGAGTTTGGATGGTCATCATCATGCAGCGTCGTTTAGCCTCCTTTCAGATAATCACCTCTAATAGGATCATAAAGATCGATCAGCAGGGGGCCAGACCTTCTTCTGCTCTCAACAACAACACAACGCAGCAGCAAACACAAACAAACCAGAGATGGATTCCTTAAAGGGGCAGTCTCATATTAAATTCACTGATTTTAGCTTTTCATCCTGTTATAAAGTTTTTCCATCGTCAGAAACAAACCTGGATTGTTGCTTTGAATCTTTTATGCACATTTGAGAAATAATTTACTCTCCACTCAGCCGTGCAAAGCACCTGGATGGACTTAGCTCCGCCTTCAATGAGCAACTCCTCCCCCACTCAGCTCCTTCAGACTAGCCAGTAGCAATTAGCAACACCTGCTGAGCTCATTACAGCAGCTGCTGCTCAGAGCAACGCTGGTGAAAATGTTAAAGGGTTAACAGAGGAGCCATGTTGGGACGACTTCCTGGGGGCGGAGCTTCAGAAGGAGCTTCTTAAAGAGACAGAGACCCAATTTCAAGGCATAAAATGTCTTTTGATACAACATTTTTATAACAATTGAAGGTAACAAAGTTTGATTGTGTTATAAAATGTCACTCTGTGCCTGAAGAACGTGTATAAAACTGCTCCATCGCTTTACTAGGATGAGTTTGGTGCATTTCATCAGCACGCTAAAGTATTTTCACTGCAGCCGGTGCAGAACTGACCGGAGAATCGGCTGCACCTGAATGCACCATAGAAGGGCAAAATAAAATGTGAATTAGTTGTTTCCATGTGGTTTTAAACCAAACAGGCGACTCTAAGAGTCTAAAAGTCCAGGCAGGATACGTTTGGACCTCAGGTCAGGAACTGATCCGCCGGAGGCTGGAGCCGTTTGCAACACCAGAACTTAGCGCAGTAACTCTTTTACTTAAATCTAAAAATCCCCTCAAGTTAGAATAAAAGCTTTTATGCAAAATTAAAGAATTTATTTTGAATTTTGCATTTCCATCAACTTTTCCTACTGCAGTTCCTCACAATGATCATTACTGTGATGGAAGCTCTGCTGTGGAGCAGAGTGAAGGTAAACCTCCAGGCTGCCTCTCCATCCCTCCCTGCACATGACCACCTGGACCACCAAGGCGTTAACTGGTACCACTGGTTCCACGTCCAGTTGAGGTGACCAGTTTCACCTTCAAGGTCTTTAAACCTCTACTTTTCATTCAGACTCTTATTGTCCTTCATCTCATTTGTCAGAACTGTTTCAGTATCATGATGTGAATTTTGTTTGGACTTTTCTCCGTCCATCCAAACGGATCGATTGGATCCGACAGGAACACCTAGAGGGAAACGTCCCTGATCTGACCAACGGTCCTGCAAGTCACTTATCAGCTTGTTCCCCAGCGGAACAAATCTGGTTAGTGGTAACAGGTTCCTGCAGATTATGAACAGATTACATTTTCTCTGAATTCAGAGCCTCTTGGGGTCAAACAGCCAAAGTGTGCAAACTTTGAATAAATCTAATTATCTGAGATGAACTGGATCTGAGTCTGGATCGTCTCCTGTCCAAACCGTTGTAAAGCACCAAGATGTGATTCTCCAGTTTCTCCTGCATGTTGAACCTGCAGCCTGCAGAGCAGGTTGACCTCTGGGTTCAACCTGCCATCCAGAGCTTCTGGCCTGGAAAAATACCAGCTACTTCTGCTCGAGTTTCTGCTGCAGAATTAAGAAAATTTACACAAAATCGCTCAAATATGCACAGAAACATAAAGATAGAACCCAGAATAATCTCTTCAGTTTAATTATTTTCCTTGTAACTATTAGTTCTTTGTGAATATTAAGGAATTATTAGCTTAAAACAAACTCATTTATATTATTGAAAAGTTACTTGTGAGTAAGTTTTGTCTTATTTGAAGTGTATTAATACATCTGCACTAGAAACTGGACCAAAACTAAGGTTGTGTTTTTACAGTGCGCTGAAGTTTATTGTTTCAAACTGGGATGTTTGGTTGGAGCTCCAGTTCCAGATGTTTACAGATGTTTTAAATGTTTTAGATGTTTTCAGATGTTTTAGATGTTTCCAGATGTTTTCAGATGTTTTTAGATGTTTTCAGATGTTTTAGATGTTTTTAGATGTTTTAGATGTTTTAGATGTTTTTAGATGTTTTCAGATGTTTTTAGATGTTTTTAGATGTTTTAGATGTTTTAGATGTTTTTAGATGTTTTTAGATGTTTTTAGATGTTTTAGATGTTTTTAGATGTTTCCAGATGTTTTTAGATGTTTTCAGATGTTTTCAGATGTTTTTAGATGTTTTAGATATTTTTAGATATTTTTAGATGTTTTTAGATGTTTTTAGATGTTTTCAGATGTTTTTAGATGTTTTCAGATGTTTTTAGATGTTTAAGATGTTTTAGATGTTTTCAGATGTTTTCAGATGTTTTTAGATGTTTTCAGATGTTTTCAGATGTTTTTAGATGTTTTAGATGTTTTCAGATGTTTTCAGATGTTTTAGATGTTTTCAGATGTTTTCAGATGTTTTAGATGTTTTCAGATGTTTTCAGATGTTTT
>CAEFZX010009093.1:0-39736 GCA_903066825.1 Alfaro cultratus
AGTTGGGATATGACACATGCGTAGGATCATTGTAAAAAGCCCACCAATGTTCCCAGTAACTGTAAACAGACCCCCCCCCCACCACCACCCACCCTGAATGTGAAGCAGGGTCATGGTGTTACATCAGACAAGTTGTCAGCTTTTTGTTTATTCAATGAATCCCCCAATCCCCAATGTGCCACAAATGCGCTCACACAAACGCTTCTCTTATGACAACCGCCACGTACAGATCTCTACTACGGCACAGAAAGTGATGAGGTTGGGCACATAAAAGGGTGGCCAGCCTTCTGCTTTTGGAGGTGTAGTTTGCTCTAAAAGCAGCAAATGATTTGTAGTAAATAATTTTGTTTGATAAGAGTTTGACTTTGTTTAATTATAGAGACCTAATCTGCAGCTTTCCAGCAGTGACAATCCAAAATAATCTGGTTCCAGAGTAACAAAGATTTGCTTTTCTCGATGCTTTGTCCTTAAAAAGGTGTCCGGAAGATATAAAGCTAAGTTCAAAGTTATTCATACCCCTGGCAGATTGAGGTTTGAAGGAGTTGCTTAATTTTACTTATATGTTTTTTTCTGATTGGAAGTGATATAAACATTTTGAGTGGCCCAGTTAGAGTTTCAAGCTGATTCTAATAGAGCACCTGTGGAGGGAGCTAAAGATTAGGCTGCTGACAAGGAGGCCTTTCAATTTGATTGCCAAAATACTAGTGGAAACAAGCAAAAATTGGTCAGCAATTACAAGAAGGGCTCAATTTTTCCACTGATTATTGAGAAGGGTAGAAAGGATAAAAAAAAAAAAAAAAAGTCCAATAGCAGTTTTGTTTTCAAAACTGCTACTCCTTTTATATTGTTTTATCTTTTCAAAAATGTTCCTAACAGAAACAAAACTCTTAGATGACTGCAAATAATCTTATCTGCCAGGGATAAAAGTAATAATTTAGTCATAAAACGTAAAGTACTATAAAGTTAAATTTCAGGAATAAATTTGGAAATAACTTTGATTAAATGAAGGTTATTATTATTATTATTTAAAACAACAGAAAATTTGTCTTCTAATTTGTAATTATGCTTTGTGTTGGTGTATCATGCTAAGACACTAGACTTCCTAAGGACATGACTTAATTCTGTTTTGAAGCAGCTTTAAAATAAAATAACATTGTGGAACTGTAACCTTAAAAACAGAAGACCTATTTTTGTTTTAATGGTATTCATTGTTCTTCTTTAGTTACTTTTTGTCTTAAAAGCCTAAAAACATACAGTACAGTATATGTCTACGTTAAAATCAATTACATCACTCCAGCTTTCAGACAGCTGTGCCGTCATGCGTAATACATACCAAATGGGCGAAAATGTCATCAGGATAAATAATGACTCTATTTCTTGAAAAACATATATATATATATATATATATATGTGTGTGTGTGTGTGTGTGTGGCTGATTTTCAAAATATTTAATTGCATAAATATGCATTCCTCAGGGCTTTTGAAAGCTGTGCCACTGTGTACTAAAAAGGCAAACTTACCTTTTCCTGGCATTAAGAATCGTATTTGAGCAAGACTATTTACTTTGGGAGAAGGTGCTATAAATGAACACAGAGGAAGTGGAGCACAAAGAGTAGTTCAGACTGGTTAAGAGGAAACTGAGACCTGCGTGTGAGAAGGAAATTTTGTTATGTTTTTTCTACACCACAAGAATTAGGAAATAACTAATTGGCGCAATACTACAGATGTCTTCGTCATGCAGTTGGCATCACAGAACCTGCAGACAAAGCATGATATTTATTTACTTGTTAGACAGTTTTTATGCCCTGTAGCTTAGTTAGCTTTTTCTTACTCTTTCAGTTAATGTGGCTGTGACTCATTTTTCATCTTTCCCTACAGCGTCACTTTATATCAAGCTGTTTTGTTCCATATAGGAGACCTTAAAAAAATAGGGAGGGGGGTAGGGACAGAACTCCCGGAGAGGGACAAGCCTTAAGATGGAGGTCTTCCTCCCAGGACGTGACAGGCTGTTGGCTGGAGGATGCTCAGGAAGGCCTTGGCAGACCAACAAAGACAGCCCTTCAGCTGCAGGGTGTAGTTTTTCAGGCCCCAGCATCCCCTTTGGCAGCAGCACAGAGAGCGCTGGCGTGCACAGGCCCCCAGCCCGAGAGACAGGGAAGTAAGGCCCGTTCTTTTATTTACTCAGGCTGCTGCTAAGGCCTGGGCATTTCTTGTCTGGGTGAAGAAAGAAAAGAAAACAAGTCTCTCTCTTTCTTTCCTCTTCTTTGTCTCCAGAGGAAGATTGTTCTTTCATCTGCAGTTGTTCACACACTTGTTTCGGCCACTGCTTTTTCTTTCTGTGGATGTTTGCGCATGACATGTGCACATATAAGTTCAGACGTGAAAGTGGATTTTGTGGAATAGTAGATTGTGTACTACTAATAAAGTTGGAGTGTCTGTCTGTAGGTGAGAAAAACAGTAATATGTTGCCTTTCTAATAAACTGTTCTCCGGTTTTCTTTTGAAAACAAGATGGTGACATATTCTTTAAAATGTTCATCATTTATTGGTAGAAATTAATTTATTTCATTTTCATTTCATTTTCATGTAGTGTGTTGTTTAGTAACAAAAAAAGGGTCAAAACCACATATTTGGCACACTACATGGTGCTTTGTGCTGTCTTCTTATGGTCTTTCGGTTGTTATTCACAGGGTTTTGCTTGTTTTTCCTGCAAGAGGCTTTTAGGTTTAGGCATGCTCTGACTGTTTGATGTCTTGCCAAAATTTTTTTTAATCATGTTTAGGTCAAAGAAATGTGAGGGATATGGTGAAACCATCAGCTTGTGCCTCCTGAGACTGCCCATTGTGAATATGAAGTTGCTTCTTGGAACATTTTGCTTTTGTAAAATCCATATTTATCTTTTGTTCCATTCAAAAGTCTCTTAGATTGTAAAAAGATTCATATTTACACACAAGTCAATGTATGAGCTTTTTTCTTTAAAGGGAACCTATTATTCAAAATTAACTTCTTTGCACAATTTGTAGTTTCATTTTAGTCTATGCTGCTTCTATAAACAGTCCAAGCATAAAAAAAAAACAGCATACAGCTTTTTCTTGCAATAAGCTAATGTTTTTGGTGTCAGGAAACTTATCCGTTACAAAAATCCCCAAATTTTAACATCACAATCAGAGGGCCTTCTTCTCACCTTGTAAGCACTCCACTTCATTATTAGTAGACTAGCATGTTTCTGCTCATTTTATCGCTGAAACAGCAGCCATTGTATGCTCTGTACAATGGCTGCTGGAAAAGACAACTGTTTTGTTGTTCATTTACCATTCAGAAATAGCTTACTGCATTATTAATGCTTGTGCAGGAGGTTTCACTTATTCTACTTCTGTGCTCAGAGTGAAAGGTTGACAGCTGCACAATTGCACATCTGTTTGCAGCCATTTTCCCAAGCATAAAATGCAAAAATAAACATTGAGTTGCCCCTAAGTTGCATCTAAGTATCCCCTAACCACCAAATATTTTTTAGTCGTTGATTTCAAATGGTTCAAATTAAAATCACTCACAACTGACAAAACAGAAGACATACTGTAGATAGTTCTTAGTAATTTATTGAAAATGGTCAGATCTGTTTTTAGATAGCCTGTTGTCTTGTGATTGTTTTAGAAAAAAACATATAAATTTTCTTTACTCAGGTTTTTTTTTTGTATTATAATTAGTTTGAAATTCAACTCAGACAGACTTAAGGTGTTTATCATTAGCAAATTTCAATGTCTGAAGTGTGCATACAATAAACAATATTAGTTCACATTCACATTTATGTCTCATCCTCTTTCTACTAAATCAACAAATCAATAGGCCAGAAATCAGTTTTGGAAAATTTGGTGTTGATTTGGTTTTTCTCTGGAAAAAATCAGACTTTGTTCTCTTTCACCATAAAATCAGACAAAAGTTAAAGGTGAAGGTTAAAGATGAAGGTCAGATTGTTAGAAACGTATGCTTCGATGCATAAATGTGGATCTTGCACATTTATGAAGTTCTTCATTTTCTATTGGATTAAAAGGCTTTCCTTTATCACTTGGTACATATATTATATGCAAGCTATTATTGTAATAATAGCTTTTATTAAGTGACATATCATTTGTAGTTCAACTTATATAATTTAGAAAATAAAAAAAAATACAGTGCTAAAAATATTACTTGATTGTTTTGTTTTTAACTTTGTGTTTGTTCCAAAGTCAGAAAGGAGGTTGAGAGGTGATCAAGTTGCTGCCCCTAAACTTTGGAATGAGTTGCCTTTAAAAATCAGATAGACAGATTCACTTCCTCTTTCTAAATAATTTTTTAAATCATATTGTTTTTTCTCAGCTTGTTAGCTTTGATGTCTTAATTGTTGTTTTGTTTTTGTCTGTTTTATTCGTTTTAGTTTACAGCACTTTGGCCGATGATGTTTTAAAGTTATTTATAAATAAAATTGTATTGTATTAGAACTCAGGTTATGATCTACTCAGAGCCAGACAAAAGTTGTTAGGTTGACACATGATGTTGTCCCTGCATCTCTATGTAAAGTATTATTGTTGGATTATCAAAAGATTATCAGAAATTGGTAGAGTCGGAAGGAATGGGTAAGAATTAATGTTTTGTTACAAACTACTGTATAAGTATATTACTTGTTAATTTAATTTAAAGAGGTAAAACAGTATGAAATATGACCACAGCTAAGACACAAAAAGCTGAATTTGTTAAATTAGAATTGAATTAAGACTTTGCTAGCCTTTATTGGAAACACCAGACCAGCACTGGACCATAGTGCTGCACAGTATGGTTATACGTCAGAGAAACGCCTGTGATTTATAGAAAGAAAATCTTGTGACTTTTGGTTCTTAGCACGGACAAGCTCAATTTTGTAGTGTGATGAAAGAAAGTTGTTGCAAATTAGATACATCATAAGATTTTAATAGCAGTATTGTTTCACTAGTTTGTGGTTATTTGTGCCATATATTTCAAATCTGCTACAGTCAGTTTATGTATTAAACATCATATTTTTATTAATTTAACTCAAGAACTGTTGCAGCTCCCCCCAGGCCCCACACAGACATTATTTTATTTATGTGTGTTATTAGAGTAAGTCACTAAATAAATAATGTACATCATGTAAACAAACATCAAAATTGAAGAAGGTTGTCCTGACAGCTTTGAAATGTCTCTAGGCAAATTCATCCTCATTTAAGTCAGTAGAATTTCATTTAGCCTTGTATACAGCCCCATTTATTTGTTTGTTTTATACTATTGTCTCCAAGCCAATATGTTTGACTGTAAGGCATTGACTGAGGTCATTTTTTTTGCACTGTCTTCTTCTTCTGCACCCTGAGAGGCGCTACGAGATAGGGCAGATCCGCCCCCTCTGTGGAGGAGGGCATCGCACTGAGTCACTCATCCTCCCTCAAACCACAGAGAAAGAAAACATTGAGACATGGATGGGAGATAAAGCGAGTAAATAAGGCAAGGTTCGCTCCTTGAGTGAGATGTGTGTGCAGAGTGGGCGCCCTGCCAGGGGTGGGAGGTTTCCGGGAGGGCCACGGTGTGGAGGTGGGCTCTCAATGTGCCGCTTTCAGCAGTTTGGAGGGGCAAGGGAATGGCCTCCGACCCCATCTGTTTCCTGAAGATAGGCCCTGATGGGGGTAAGTGCTCAGAGAGGGCATGATATCCTGACAAAGGGCAGATCTCACAGCAAAAAAACAACAGACATGGAGAGCGAGAGAAAAAAAGAGGGAGAGAGACTTAGATTTCTCAGTTGAAGGAAAGTAAAGTGGTTGGATCCTGGAAAGAGCTTATGCTTTTCCCTCTCATAAATCTTAGTAGTTTCCTCTTGTTTTTCCCATTCCAAGTTATGGCCTTTTGACAGATTTTTTTTTTCTGAAGGGGCTGGGATTACGTTGTTATTTGGGTAAGGAAGTTCACAGCATTTAGACTTCAGCAGCGGGAAGAAGTGGTCTGTAACCCTTTGAACCTTTGGAAAGTAGGATTCTCTGTTTCCCATTCATATCAGCATAGAATGAGCCATTGGATTGGAATGTTGGCAAGGAAGTAATTTATGTAGGGAGACTTTAAAGTATTTGTTAAAAAAAAGAATAGGAGCTGTTTTTTATATATTTGGTTGATTTTTGCACCTGTTTGGCCTTGAGTGGGGTATTTAGCTTCTCCGTTTCCTCTTCCCTGTCCTCTCTGAATTTACCTCCCTGCTTCAGCTGATGAGTCTCTCAAATTTGCACATACCATACAAACAAAAGTGGTACTAAGGCTTTTTGATTTTGGATTAATTGTATTTTGAAATATATATTTTTTTTAATTAAGAAATTAAATTTTGCATTGAGTTTTTTTTTTCATAACTGTATTCTAAGTGGCAGATTTTCATTCTTTATTGAAAGAGGGATTTAGCTGTTTTTTTTTCCTTCCTATTGACTTAGGTCTTTTTGATGGGCTTTTGTTTTTCTAAAGAAATATTCTAGTGAGTGTTCAGGAATAATAGAAATGTTCTAATTTACCTCATGCAGGGCCTACATCCTAAAGTACACCGATTGTCTTGTGCTGGCTTTAAATGTCAGAAAGATTGTTTTGAATCACAGTGGGCTAAGCCATTACATGGCCACATACAAGGTTAATTGTAGTAAAAGTATTTCCACTTATTCTCTTCTCTAATTATATTTTTAAATTGCATATTTAAATTTTACTTTTCAGATAACACCTAAGGAGAGGCATTGTTTCATCTGAAGCTGGTGAAGAACAGAAAAAAAAAAAAAATCAAGTGTACTATAAAGAAATCTAAATTCATGCACCAGTCTCACAACTTTGACAAATAACAGCATGGTGCTCTACCTTTTCTGTTCAAATAACTGAACTAAATCTAAGAAAACACTTTGCTAATGCACTTTTACTGTTTTTTTTTTTCCATCTACTTTGTTTTTTACTTCATTCTATCTTCTTCTCCAGATGGTGCAGATCTTGAGGATGACCCATCTTGTTCTTGGCCAGCATCATCTCCCTCCAGTAAAGATCAGACTTCTCCAGGACACTGCGAGGACTATGAGTTTGGAGAAGAGGAAGGAGGCCCTGGTCTGCCGTACCCGTGCCAGTTCTGTGACAAGTCTTTCAGCCGCTTAAGCTTCCTCAAACGCCACGAACAGAGTCACGGCGATAAGCTCCCTTTCAGTTGCACGTTTTGCAGCCGCCTGTTTAAACATAAGCGAAGCAGAGATCGACACGTGAAGCTACACACTGGTGATAAGAAGTACCATTGTGGAGAGTGTGACTCTGCCTTCTCCCGCAGCGATCACCTCAAAATCCACATGAAAACCCACGCCTCCAACAAACCCCACAAGTGCCCTGTGTGCCGTCGAGGCTTCCTCTCCTCCAGCTCCCTCCACGGCCACATGCAAGTACATGAAAGGGGCAAAGACAGTGGCAGCACAGGCTTTAATAGAGCTGACGAATGGAAGCTAAAAGAAACTCGGAAGTGCAGTCGGTGTGAGGAAGGTTTTGATGTCCCAGAAGAGCTTCAGCGGCACATCGCTGAGTGTCATCCTGAATGTTCTCCATCCGAGGATGGAGGCCTTGGGGCCACCCTGCAATGCATCTACTGCCATGAGCCCTTCAGTGATGAGGGCACCCTGCTGACCCACATTGACCAGGCCCACAGCCGGGACAGGAAGGGCCACACCTGTACCATCTGCTCTGAGCACTTTTTGTCTGTAGAGGACCTCTATTCTCATATGGACATTCACCAGCTCCCAGAATCCAGTAATCATAGCAACAGCCCTTCTTTGCTCACTGTGGGCTACACTTCTGTCTCTAGCACCACTCCTGATTCCAATCTTTCTGTTGATAGCTCTACGATGGTGGAGGCAGCAGCGCCTGTGACCAAGACAAGAGGAAGGAGAAAGAGAGCTTCTCAGAACACATCTGAGTTGGGAGGGAGATCCTCAAAGCAGCCTAAAATCTCCTACAGTTGCATTTACTGCAACAAGCAAGTATTCTCTAGCTTGGCTGTACTTCAAATTCACCTACGAACCATGCATCTGGACAAGCCAGAGCAAGCTCATACTTGCCAATTTTGCTTGGAGGTTCTACCCTCACTATTAAACCTAAATGAACATCTTAAACAGGTCCACAATGCAGAAGACCACGCTGCCCTGTTAGCCAGCCTGCCCGATGCCCTCCTTCAGTGTAACTTTTGCCCTGAGGTGTTAAGTGACCTAAATGCCCTCCAGGAGCACATCCGTTGCTCCCATGGTTTTCCCAGTCCCGTTGCCAAGGAGAGTAATGCCTTCTTTTGCCCTCAATGCTTCATGGGGTTTTTGACTGAGGCTACATTAGAGGAGCATGTTCGTCAGACACACTGTGATGGCGGAAGCCTGCGATTTGACTCACCCTTGGCTGTAACTCCCAAGGAGCCTATAGTAGAGGTTTATTCCTGTTCGTATTGCACCAACTCACCCATATTTAACAGTGTTTTGAAACTCAACAAGCACATTAAGGAGAATCACAAGAACATTCCTCTGGCTCTGAACTACATCAACAATGGAAAGAAATCTTTGCGCACTCTCAGCCCCTCTTCACCAATATCTGTGGAACAAACTGCCATGCTAAAACAAGGCAGCTCTGCCTCACGCACAGCCAGTGAGTTCATATGTAACCAATGTGGTGCCAAGTACACAAGTTTAGACCTTTTCCAGACTCACCTCAAAACTCATTTGGATGGTCTACAGCCTCAGCTCACTTGTCCCCAGTGTAACAAAGAGTTCCCCAACCAAGAATCCTTACTGAAGCATGTGACCATTCACTTCACGATTACCTCCACATATTACATTTGTGAAAGCTGTGACAAGCAGTTCACTTCAGTTGATGACCTGCAGAAGCACCTCCTCGACATGCATACTTTTGTGTTTTTTCGCTGCACTCTGTGCCAGGAAGTCTTTGACTCAAAGGTGTCTACTCAACTTCACCTGGCTGTAAAGCACAGCAATGAGAAGAAGGTGTATCGTTGCACATCGTGCAATTGGGACTTCCGACATGAGACCGACCTACAGTTGCACGTTAAACACAGCCATCTGGAGAATCAAGGCCGTGCTCACCGATGTATTTTTTGTGGAGAGTCCTTTGGCACGGAGGTGGAGCTCCAGTGCCACATTACCACCCACAGCAAGAAGTACAACTGTCGTTTCTGCAGTAAAGCCTTCCATGCCATTGTCCTTCTAGAGAAACATTTAAGGGAGAAACACTGTGTGTTTGAGGGAAAGACCCCAAATTGTGGCACTAATGGCTCTGCTGTAAGTGGTGGGGATGGCCACCCTAAAGAAGACGCTGAAATCCAAGGTCTCTTAAGTAACAGCCACGGTCCAGGAGCAGGTGGAGGATCTGTGGTGGAGTCACAGAACAGCCATGATGGAAGTGAAGAAGAGGTGGACACAGCAGAACCCATGTATGGGTGTGAAATATGTGGAGCATCTTACACCATGGAATCCCTCCTCACTAACCACCAATTAAGAGATCACAATATCCGTCCTGGTGAGAGTGCAATGATCAAAAGAAAAGCTGAAATGATCAAGGGCAATCACAAGTGCAATGTCTGTTCCCGTACCTTCTTCTCTGAGGCTGGGCTAAGGGAACATATGCAGACTCACCTTGGGCCTGTAAAGCACTACATGTGTCCAATTTGTGGGGAACGATTCCCTTCCTTGCTTACCCTTACAGAGCACAAGGTAACCCATAGCAAGAGTCTGGACACAGGCAGCTGCCGCATTTGTAAGATGCCGCTGCATAGCGAGGAAGACTTTCTCGAGCACTGCCAGATGCACCCTGACCTAAGGAACTCTCTGACAGGTTTTCGTTGTGTGGTTTGCATGCAGACAGTGACCTCAACATTGGAGCTCAAGATCCATGGTACCTTTCACATGCAGAAGACAGGTACTATGTCCTGCAACCAGCCTATGAGTCGGAACAATGTCATCTCTCAAAGCCAACAGCCACACCACACTCAAAAGCTTTTTAAGTGTGCCTCTTGCCTGAAAGATTTCCGGTCCAAACTAGACTTAGTGAAGCTGGACATCAATGGGCTGCCTTACGGACTTTGTGCATCTTGTGTGACAGCCGCTGGCTCCAAAAGCTCCAGTCCAACAGTTAATGGAGGAAGGCAGCAGCAGCAGGGCGGGGCCACAACTCCTGCAACAACTGCTGCATGGGTTCAAGGAGAGAGCTTGAGCCCTGGAGATGGAAAAGGCAAGGGTGTTTCTTCATCATCCTCTTCCTCTTCTACATCTTCATTGTCTGTCATCAAGACACGCTGTTCCAGCTGCAATGTGAAGTTTGAGACAGAGACTGAGTTGCAAAACCATGTCCAGACGGTACATCGAGAACAAGCAGGGGATAGCAACAGTGGACAGCTGAAGACCCCCCAAGTGTCACCAATGCCGAGAGCTAGCCCCTCTCAAACTGAGGAGGTACAGTTGGTCATTTTTTGTATTCAATTAGATTAACACTTCTAAGGTTAAGCAACTGACTAAGAAAATATTTTTTTGTGTCACTTAGTCGGATTGCTGAAACAGCTGCAATTATCTGCTGTTTAAACCTGTCCTTGATTCCTGTTTTTATATTCATAGAAGAAGACATACCAGTGCATCAAATGTCAGATGGTGTTCTACAGCGAATGGGACATCCAAGTTCATGTGGCCAACCACATGCTGGGTAGGAAAGAATGCTTTTTTTCATTAAATGGATAATCTGTTCTGTTTCTGCTTCAGCAGCACTTGTGTAATTTATCAGTTTGTCTATAATATGACATATGATCAATCAATGTGGCCTTCAGATATAAAATGTAACTGTTTTGCGAAATGATTTTCTGTGACTGTCATTTATGAAGTATGCAAATCAGTAAGGAAAATTTTCCCAATTAATTTATAAGAATAACAGAAAGATTTGTGGCCACTTTATAAAGGATGAATCATTTATTAAACATTATGATTAAATACTGAAATATTTGACCCTGTCTCATTCAGGCTTACAAGTGCCCGGATCACATCACCAAATAGGTGGAATTATTTTAATATTTTGACCATCAAATGCATCCCAAGTGTTGTGCTTTCATTATTTTTCGAGTTTCATCTTCCCTGCATGTGACTGGTTTTTGCATGCTTGTGGAGGAGAAAATCTCAATTCAAAATTACTCTATTATGCTGAGTATTCTATTTTGAGTACCAAACAAACCCTTGTAGAACTGTTAAAAAATACTTGCAAAGCTTTTGACATTTTTCAATAATTGTCCACACACCCATACTTTTTTTCCTTTGTTGTTTTTGTTTAGCGTATCCATTTGATGCACCTTTTTACATCAGCACTCCTCTTAAATCTGTTTGTTGTTGGTACACTATTTTGCACTATATTTTTGTACAAAGTGCATTTAAATGCATTAAATCAACTGGAAATTGAATATTATGTTGTATATTACAAAAGATATTGCAAATTTATGCCTACTCTTTACAAGATTTCTAAACTGTGAGTGCCATTGTAAAACCAGTCTCCACATTTTCAAAATGTCTTCACTTTTGGTTGCCATTTGTATGCAGGCAGAATAATTTGTAGAGAGGAGACAATTGGAAAACAGGTTTTCTTGCCTGCAGTAAGTAGGCGTCTGAATTCCGGTCTCACGTTCCTTTATTCATTCATTTATTCAGCTCGTTTGGCGGCTCTTTCATTACACTGCATTATCTGTTGTCTTCAGTGGGAGAGAGACTCATTGATCTGGAACCAAACCGCCTCTCTGTTTGGGACACGCTTCTAGGCGCAGGTGAATTTAAACACGGTGGGCAATTCTATCAGGACTGGTAGGCAATTCTATCAGGGGCCCACTGTTTGTGCATAAACAATCAGAGGCATGTGATTTGTGATTTTGATTCTGCGGCGTATTTGCAAAAGAGAGAGACGAGCTGAGGGTGTGTAGGTGTGTGTTTTGTATTCATCTTTGCGATCTGCTCACCCACTAGTCTACTGGGGGTGCCTAATACAGTACCATGCCAGCATTAGTCCTTTCTCTCGCAAAGGCAGTCACGGAGCACACTGGGAGGGTAGAAAACAAACCCCCCTACTGGTTATTTTATGTCTTTCAGCCGCACAAGCACACAGTTCCCTCATAATAGCGGAATTCAGAGAGCTTAAGATAACAGGAGGATAGGTGATTGGGTTATTGTCTGATGTCTTACTTCTATGATATGCAATTTCTTAGTATTCAACATGATAACAGGTTTCATCTGACTTCTCAAAAGGTTTCTCTTAGACATATTCATTTAGTGATTTGTAAAATATGTAAAAAACAAAGTTATTGAAATATGAAACAAAAGTGAAGGTGAATAGAGTAAAGCCAGTGTGCTTAAATCTTATTGCGTTTTAATAATAATGAACGATGATAGCATTGTTGCAATATTATTTTCCCTTTATTTGGGCCATGAAGAGATTTTTCCTTTGCAGTTTCCTGCAAAGGTGTTCAGACCCCTTCATTGTTTTTACATTTTGTGATTAAACAATTAGAAATATCAGTGTATTTCATTGGGATTTTATTTTAAAGACAAACACAAATTGTCTCTTAGAGTAGTCGTAGAGTAGCACAGAATATTGCATATTTTTCACAATTTGTTTCAATTAAAAATCTAAAACATTTGGTGTGGATGTGTATTTAGTCCTAGTGAGTCGATACTTTGCAGAACTGCCTTTTGCTACAAGTCTTTTGGAACATGTCTTCACTGTCTTTGCACATTTGACTTTTTTACCCATTGTTCTTTACAAAACAGCTGAACCTCAGTCAAATTGCGTGCAGATTGTATGTGAACATCCATTTTCAGGCCTTGCCACAGATTTTCAAATTGATTTAGGGTTGGACTTTTAGTAGGCCATACCATTCTGGCTGTGTATCACTGTTCTCAAAGATAAACCTCGGCCCAAGTTTCAAATGTTTGCAACCTTGAACAGGTTTTCTTCTAGGATTGCCCTGTATTTGACTCTGACCATATTTCAATCAATTTGGACTTTTTCAGTGCCCTTCATGAATAAAAGCAACCTAACAGACTAATACTACCATCACCATGTGTTACCTTAAGGATGGCTTCTGCAGTATGATGTGCTGTGGTTTCCTCCACATAATGCTTTGCATGTAGACCAAAAAGCTTTGTTTTGGTTTCCTTTGAAAAGAATATCTTGTTCCATATGTTTGCTGTGCCATCTACATGCTTTGTGGCAAGCTGCTAAAAGCAACTTCCCATGGCTTTCTTGCAATATTGGCTTTATTCCTGCCACTCAATCATGATTACCTGATTCATGGAGGGCACAGCTAATAGTTGTCATTTCCTCAGATACTTGCACGTGAGTTGTTGAACTCTATAATTTACCTCAGACTTTTGGGCTGCTTCTCTAAATGATGTTCTCCTTGCCCACCTCATCAGTTTAGGTGGATGTTCTTGTCGTTATAGGTTTGTGGTTGTGCCATACTATGACAGTCTTATTCGCAACCCGTCAAATAAAGCGTTACCAAATATCTTTATCTTTGACACTCTTCTTAGGCCTTTATAGAACAGTGTATTCACTGAGTTTAAATTACGTACAGGTGGACTATATTGACTTATGAAGTAAATAGGTTGCACTGAATTTTATTCAGGATTATTAGTGTATACAAAACTGAATGCAAATGGACGCAGAAACATGGACAACTGTGTATATAATTTTTCAGTGTAAAGCTTTCACTCCAAAAATAATGCTACTTTGTTTTGTTTTATCCACTAAAATCCCAATGAATTACATTTAGGTTTGTGAAGGCAAAAACTGAATACTTACTGTGAATTCCAGTGGTTCTTTAAGTGCTGATCATGGTTAAAGTTCTGGTCTGTAATCACTACAAAGTTAATGTAGAGCCAAAAGCAAATAAAAAAATCTAATTTGGAAAAAGCTCTAAATACCTTCTCCACAGAAAAGGGACACTTTCTCCTTTTAATGGCCATCTGCACAGGAGAGGGGAAACAGGGGGCTGGGGTCATCTCCGCTCAGCTGTCAGCGTTATTAGCGTAGGTAATGGAGCAGACGCTGGATTCATAGGGGTGTTGTTTTCATCCATGCCCCACTCCATGGTGTCAGTTCACACTGATAACTCTATATATAGTGATGTGTTGCGACATAACTATACTACTAAGTGTATGGAACAACAGAACCTGAACCCGTCTCAGCCAGACGCATTCTTATTAGCTGCCTGTGTAATACAATAGTGTCTCCAAAGCAAATGTAATGAGCCCCCACCTTCACTTCCTCCCATTAGGGCGAAGTGGTTGTAGCTACCTCTTCTGTAAGACTGCCAGTGGATTTTGATGCATGGACATTACGCTCGGATGATGACAGTCCTGGTTCAGGCATAAAGGGCGGATCTGGAGCTCAGCTACTCAACATTTACTATGATAATGGAGGTAAATGAAAGGGAGGAGGAGGCCACGATTGCAGAGGGGTTGTGCTGCAGATCGGCCCCAGCCAAGCCCGTGAACGGCCCCACGTGTCTTAAGATGGAGGCTGCAGCCTACCAGGGCCCAGATGGATCAGTACACATTTGCTGTACAGCTGGTCGCTCTGTTTGGGGACCTGGTGTGATACTCCTATGGAGAAAAAAATGATATCGCCACCATCCAAGGAGCAATTTAATAGCAGGCCAGAAGACAGCTGGCCACTCTTTAGTTTAGAGTTTTTTTGGCATGGCACACTTACAGAATCGAGGGTGTCCGATTTTTCTCCAGAGACGCACAGATTTTTACAGCTTTCAGCTGTTGCAGTCAGTATCAATCCTTTCAATGTCTATTTTTTTTCCTCCTGATCACATTTTTTTTTTTTTCCCATCAATACATTTCTCCATTTTGATAGCTGATGCACACTTTGGTAAATGTTTCACAAACTCCGCCTTTTTATTTTGTTTTTTAAGAGGTCTTTTGAAGGTCTTTCACTGATACAAAACCCTGTTTGGTTTTATCAGCATGCCATCACGAAACCCCACTGCTTCACTTTGACCCTAGTGTAAACTATGACATTTTGGCCCTCATGGGGGGGCAAGTTTGGCCCATTTATCACTCTGTTTCAAATGTCCCTGTGTGGATTTTCAGAGCCATAACGTGTGTCCCTTTAAAGCGTGGGTTTAAGTGTTTTAAAGGCAACAGGGCATTTGGAGTTTTTTTTTTTTTTAATTCTTTGTTTCTTTCCTTCTTTCTTGCTTTCTTTCTTTCTTGTTTTTTTCTTTCTTCTGTCCTATCCTTGTCATTTTGCTCCTGCCCAGTCTCAGCAGCAACTGCCAAGGTGGCAGCACACAGAAGGGTGACTGTAAACAAACAAAACCAAACTACATCCTGGAAAACTGTTTTCGGGGTCACCTCTACAGAATTTTTTTGGGTTGGTGACAACGGTGAGCTCGAAGCCAAGTCAGGGAGGAGCCCTCTCTCGCAGAGAGGAGCCGGTGGCCTGGTCAGCCCAGGCGAAGGGGGTTGGGGGGGCACCGGAGGGGTGGAAAGGTTTGGGGGCGGAGAGGGAAAGGCACATTTGCTGTACAGCTGGCCGCTCTGTGTGAAGCAGGCACTGTGGGCCGTTACAGAGCTGGAGAGGAGAGCGAGCTAGAGGCCTTTAGCTCTCCTCTGTTCTCCTCCTCTTTTCCTCTCTGTTCTCCCTGTCCACTAGCTCCCCGTTTTCCTCTGTCTCAGTATTTAGCTCTCACATGTTCATATTAACTGAGCTCCAACCTGGCAAAGCATACTGTGTTGGCTGTTAGAGGAGAAACCGACAGGAGGCACACAGTAACAGTTTTTGAAGCTGAAAGCCTTGTTTTGTCTCTTGCTAAGGGTTTTAAAATTATCCTTGACACATATCCTCTTGTCTTGGGCCCCTGGAGCAACTTGGCCTGTTGTATGTTGATTATATGGTCTCCATCACTCTGTGTGCCCTGGTGGAAACACATTTTTTACCCCCTTTCCTTACTCTTCATGCATAAGCAGAACACGGGATTTCTTGCTTTGTTTCTTTTCCTATAATCATCTTTGATTAGGCATGTCTGATGGTGTTCCCACAGATTCTAGGACTCATTCATAGAGGATAAACACATGTAATCTGTTAACAAACATGACGAAACAATCCTCGTTTGACTCCTGGGGGGGGGGCTGGATCAGAGTCAGAACTCAATAAACAACACAGCACAGGAACAGGATCAATCTTATGAAATAAATAAGAGAATGGGTTTGGACCAGCCACTGGAAACAAAGCAATCCATGCGTGCCATACTCTGAATGTGATATCTCCCTGCTTTTATTAATTGGTGATTAATAACGCCTCTCTGTTCGTTAGCACAGTCACCTCCCGTGCAGCCAAGTGTGTTGCTGCTAATATGCAATTATGTGCACCTTACTGCTCGTTACATTATACCTCTCCCTGACTAATGTGGGGTCCATGAGGAGAATAGAAATCAGACTGAGTTGAAAATAAAAAATAAAAAAGACACCCATCAATAAGATTCACACATTCTTTGTCTTACTCACCAGTAGGATAAAAAGAGTTTCTTACAAATTCTTCGATGTAACCAGGAGACTGCATTAAAAGTTTTACAGCTTTGCAGAGACTCTTCCCAATGTTTTTGTTGTAAAGCAGAGGTAATTGACATCACCATGGGGATGCTCTGTTGCTAGGCCAGACAAGCTGGGTCTGATGTGGTCCTTATCTATTGATTTTCCTGACATTTCACCGCACCTCACAGACTAGGCCAACATGTGAGAAAATATCTGATCCTCTCAGTTCATACAGCCTGCTTGTACAAACTCTGAGCAGGCGCTCGCTGCCCCTCGCTGCATTGCAATTGGTGGGTTAGTGTCGCAGTGGCAACTTGGGGTTGCTTTCTCATCAAAATGTTTATTTGTTGTAATTTCTCTAATCTTTAAATTAATATCTTTATAATTGTCAATCATGCTTTAGGAGTAGACATGCGTAGATCAGTTTGCTGAGCTCTGTGTTTTTAGTGAACCTCAAACATGCAAAAAATGACTTCTTCAGGAACCATAATTTGCGAGTGCATAAAATAGAATATAGTGTGTTGCTTTTTAGTTTTATTTCATAGAGGAGTTATGATAAACAGGGTTTAGCTAATTTTTTTTAAAACAAGGAGTTGACATTTAATACTTTAGAACCTTATTTAATGAATTAATATGCTGAGTGTGGCAAGCATTACTCAAACAGCTGTCTCTGTGTGCAATACCAAGAGAATGTAGATACTTAACTCAGAAATCCAAACATCTGAAAAGGTAAAAACATACAGAGTAACTTCCATCTCTTGGTATGTAAGAAAAACACATATCGGGTTTGCTAAAAGTCAAAATTTGCATAGCTATGAGAAAGGAATAACATTGTAAGAGGGACAAACAGTTTGTAAAAACTCTCTGACTAATATAATTGTGGGTTTTGTTTTGTAAGATGAATCATTGCATATGACACACCCAGCCACTCACTCAGCTGTGTGTTTCTCACTCCATGACCAGCTAGGCACCTCTTTGAAAAAGGGCTGTTGTGTGGTTCTGAATATTCTAAATTGGTAATTTGCAAACATATGTCTCAGCATGTTTGCAAAAATAGTTTTTTACTCTAAAAATAGCTAACATCTTTTTTTTTTTTTTTTCTTTTTTTTTTTTTCCCTGAAGTAACAACTTAAACAACAGAGTGTAACATAAAACTGCTTAGACGTGATCCATTCACTGACAGAAAATAAGATTAGATTTTTAAATGTCCAGCCAGCCAATAACCAACGAGGGCCTGTTAAACTGGAAACCTTCTGATTTTGATCAGCAGCTGGTTTCTCTGAGGATATCTGCCTAAGACTTTTACAATCTGACTAAAGTCTCTTCTAGACTGTCCTTCTTCTGATATCTTTTATTGATATAAAGAAGAGATGTCTCCTTTAAAGTGTTAATGCCAACCCTTGTTCTAAAGTGAAAGCCATAAATAGTGGATGATCAGAATTAACCTCTGCGATGCTCCTTCTCCCTGTGGTCTCTGAGGTTTCACCAAGGGCGAAGGTGTGTGTGCACCCCTGTTCTGATGGGGTTGCTTAGCAGTCTGACTGGAGGGAGGGCTTATGGGAGAAGTGCAAACAGACAGCCCTGCCTTAGTAAAAGGTCAGAGCTGCAACCTACACCTCTCAAATCCCAGTCTAGCCCTGATGGGACCAGGGTTCCAAGCATGCCTAGAGATACTTGTGGTAAGGGAGACATCCAGAGAGCATTAAGCGGTGTCCTGCCATTGAACTGCGTTGCTTTTAGATGTTTGTCAGCACCAATAGTGGTGTGACAAACCTGATCTAACCTGATGTAGTGCCTATTACCCAGTGTGTTTCTGAAATTATGTGCATGCCATGACAGTAAAGGCTACCATATGCTGCTGAACAGAAACAAATTTCAACATTGTTCCCAAAACTGTGGTTTCATAGGTGTGGAGTGGTTTGTTTTAAAACACAAACAGACTCCAAAAGAGTCTGGCAAAAAGAAAGTTTAATTCTCTTTATGGAGCACAGTGGTGGTTTTCCAAAGTACCATGTGACGAATGACCATCCTCATCAAAGTTTGGCTGTGTGAATGGTGGGCAGGGGAGGAGAGAGAAGGGGAATAGGGCTCTGAAAGGCCCCCCAGCGTCAAAGCCTTAATAATCATGTGAGCAGCGCTGGACTTCATTACCCTCCTGTTCGACAGGCCGAGTGCCAGCCTGGATTGCTGGCTGGCTGTGGCAAGGTCAACGGCGGAGGAAAAACCAGTTACTGTGTTACTCTGGAGCGGAATGGAGAGGGGCGGCCATCTGTCAGCTCAGGCCTGCCATACCCGCAGAGCAAATGGACACGGGCGGCCAGAGGAGAGGCCACAGACACCCATAGAGCTAAACCCAGCGAGCATAACACTAAGGCGTGGACACGGGTCCAGCCAAAGAAATGGGCCTTGATACCACTAAAACACACATATATGTGTGCACATGGAGAAGATAGGGCTATCTGCAAGAAATTTGGCAGCAGGTTGTGTCTATATTTATGCAGTTTTTTTAAGCTTCAGCACACTGTTGGGCTCCCACTGATTTCCATCCAGATGGCAAACTATTTGTTAAAAAGTTAACAAAAAGTTTTGTGCTTGCCAACATTTAATGTGTTTAATTAGTTTTTCTTTACAGAAACACTGAAAATAAGAGGATATCCTATTATATCTTTTGATTTTTTTTTTTCAATTGTGCTATTCCTAAGTTCAAAACCTATCTATAGTTGGTTCTATATTTAATGTTTCACCTTGCTGGCTTTTTGTCAGCATCTGAGTTACACGGGTCCGCTCTGCGAGAACCTTTACGATGCCTTCTGGCCAAAGTGGAAGAACCTTGTGGAATGTTCCAAAGCTCTCTAATAGGTTTCAGGTGCTATGGGCTGCTAGCCAGCCCCCCAATCCTCATCAACACCCCACACTGTGAGTCTGGTATGATAGGATCCAGCAACAGCAACACCACTTCTCATATAATAGGGTAATTTTACAAATTGGAATGCTGCTATCTTTAAAATCTTAGTCTATCATGTCAGTATGCTCAGATGCTCTGAATTTGGGTCCTATTGATTTTTTTCTGTTTTTCTAGGTGTTTTAATGGTTTTAAATAGAATAATAGTTGCAGTGGCTGAATAGCAATAATGCTAATGAGGAGAGCACAGATGAATGCACAAGACACACAAAGATAAAAAATAAATAAATCTCTGGACATTCAGATCACTATTGCATGTCCAGTGAGATATTAACTTGCATCAAGATTGCAAATTCTGATTTGCAAATTGTAAATATATATATGTATGTAAATAAATAAATATACATACTGTATATAAGTACATATACATATCAAAATATCAAAATACTCCACCAACAAAAATAATCTGATGCATTTTGATTTAGTACATGGGTTTAAATGGCTATAAAATGGAAGTACTATGGCATGGAAAGCTAACGGGAGCACAAATTGGTGAATCAACCTAGAATCTTTTTGAGAGCATTCTTCTATTCAATTATTTATTCAATGCTCCTCTTAGTTTTACAGTATGTTCATTTCTTTGGGTAACTGTGTCTAGTCACATCCTAGCTGTTGATTTGCATGATTTTTAGTTGTAGTGTATATTCTGTAAAACTGATACAAATGTTTTCTTAATCTCCTGATATTTTTTAACGTTTTTATCTGCAGGTCATTGAGTTCTTGTTTGTGCTTCCTTTAATTCAGTTTCTCCCACAAATGATGTCTGAGATTAGACAGTGCAGCAATTTGTTTCAATCCCAGCACAGCTAAAGTTCCTCCTTGTTTTCTTCCTGCACCAAGAGTACCAACCACCCCCCAGCTTGAGAATCAACATACTCCGGAAAACAGGGAGATGGTCCTGGGCGATTCCCCTTGCCTTAATGGAAATCACACAGGAACTCCCTGGATGAAAGCTCTATTAGTTATTAAGGTTTAATGTTGATATCAGTGGTTATGTGTTTACTGGAGTGCACAGTGTTGCTGATGTGGAATTGTTGGAGAGGTGCAGATTTAGTAAGGAATTAGTGTACACCCAGGATTTAATTAAGGGGATCTATTTCCATCTTGTTAGAAAGAGATAATGCGAGTACTGCATGCATTGTGGGTTACCATATTAAATGCTGCTTCCTGTAAACGACATAATATTAACTACAAAAAAGGTTTGCAGGTTAGAAACAATGTGCTTTATAAACAATTTGTCTTTTGTAGTCAAAGTTAGAACATTTTCGCTCTTCATCACTTTTTAATATTATTTTTTTTGTCAATGAAAAATAGAAAAAATAACTTCAATGCTTTCCATACACAATTTCTGGCTTGACAGCGGAGCGTCAACGCTAAAGCGACACAGACTCTTTGTCTCTCCATTTGTCCCTGCCACAGCCTAGAGAAACCTTAAGCCACTCTCTCTCTCTGATTAATCTTTTAACATTTATAATTACTAATTAAGTTAGTAAGAGACTTTTAATGTAGTCCTCCTTCAATGGGGAGCAGAGAGGACAACAGATCATTAGCTTCAATAATGAACACGGATGAGATGGATAATGGCCTGTGATAGGTGAATACTGACAGCTACATCAAATAAGTGGAGTTAGTGGGAAACATTTCATGCACCTAAGCACTTATAGTGTCATGTCAAAGTATTCAAACTTTTGCACATTTTAAGTGATTGTGAACCTCCCCTGTATCCAGTGTATCCTATGAAAGTGAAATTGTACATCACACCAACTGAACTAGTCTTTTCATCTTTTGAAAATAAAGAATAGTCGACTGAACTGAAATTACCGCGCTAGACAAGAAAAGTATTAGTCAGAAACAATGCAGCCAAGCTTATGGTAACTCTGGAGGAGTGACAGAAATGTTGGGAAAATATCTTAACTGAACATCTGTTAGTGGTGCACTCCACAAATTTGATCTTTATGAAAAAGTGGCAACAAGAAAACTAGTGTTGAAAAAATTTGTAAGTCCAATTTAAACTGTACCAGAAACCTTGAAGGGTGCACAGTAAGCGTATGAAAGAAGTTTCTTTAGTCAAATGAAAAAAGCAACGTTTTTGGCCTAGATGAAAAACTAGCACTGGACATCACCCTGAACACACCATCCTGTTGGTGAAACATGATGATGGTAACATCATGCTGTGGAAATACTTTTCTTTTAGCAGAAATTGGAAAGTTGGTCAATATGATGAGCAGATGAATACAACATGACAGTTCTGGAATAAAACATATTACAAACTGCAAAGAACATGAGACTCAGGTGAAGATTGACTTCAGAAGTATGCACAATTTTTTGACTGTCCGTGACATAAAATCTCAATGAAATCCACAAAATGTTTTGGTTCTAACATTAAAAAAGTGAAAAGGTTCAAGATGTATAAATACTTTGGCTAAGCATTCAATTTGGATTCACAGTAAAGCTAGACAAGGGGGGGAAAACATTCTCCAACCCCCAAATCTTTCATAAATAATTGAAAAATATGTTTCTATTAAATTATGCTGGTGCTAATGTACTTCTGATGCAGTCTATATTGCAAAATATATAGGCTGCCTATAATAAGTAGTGGTGTCAGACTTAATTTCAGGTACAGATTTTATTATTAGATTAATTCACACTGGTTTTATTGAGCCTCCCTAATGTTGCTAGTGTATCTCATTATCGCATTAGTACATTAGTGTCTGTATTATCCTGGTGGCTGTGAGTTGCTGCCCATTAAAACAGTCATTCCATTTCAGTTTTGTTATTTTTAACTTTTATTATTATTATTTTTCTTTTTTACCTTAACGACAGAGCTACTCCAGTGCTTTCCCACTTTGGGGAAGGTGCTTATGCCATAATGATTATTATCATTAAGAAGATATTAATGTGCTTAGTGTTTGTGACCCAGCTGCTCATCATGGCCCCAACTACACATGGGAGGAGAGCGCCTGCCAAAACGGACAGCGCTTCTCGGCCACCGCCCACCTGTCCAGAGGTTTCAGGGTTAGCAAAGGTCACGGATACATATCTCCCTGCCCTCTGCTGAACAAGCAGAAGGATAACTGCACCACAAACAAATTGGAGTAGATGAACTGTTTTGTGAGCTTCATTAAGTATTGCAGCTGAGTAAACTGCAAGTGAATTTAGTCATCTTCCTGTTATACAATTTCAGCACACACGTTAATTATAACCAAGTCACTCTGCTGGGTGGGGAAGCACATTTTTTCCCCCTGTAGAGATTCATGGCACATAATTATTAATTGAACTGAGATCTAGCTATTATTTCAGGGCTTTGCAATTAAAGAACAGAACTTTAACACTATATATGTTTGCATTCAGGTAGTTTTATGAGTAAGATTTTTCTTACTTGCGTTCATCATTTTTTATTTTATTTAATTTTTTTTACATATTTGCCTGGTAAATCAGATGTATTGTGACTTGTACTTTCAAAGTCTCACATACAGAGATATATGGTGTGTGGCTGAAATTCCTCCAGTCTCTTAGTTTCAAAATGCTGCTTCATTAGGGCTGGAAAAAGAAGCCCATAGTTACATTTAATCAAACAAATCGGTACTGCAGCCCAACATAATCAATCACAATCCTTCGCCAATACACGGCATTCTGTAACTACCAAGCTGGCTCGGAAAAAGTCAATTATGGTCCCTGTCTCTGCTCCTCTGTACAGTTTCTGCAATTATTTTCATCATGCAAATGTGCACTGCACTCTGCATACATTTCACATTCAATCCTTTCCTACTCCTGGAGTTGTTTTTCTTTTTATGCTGCCAGTTCTTGTATGATACATGGGTTGTACTTTTATTTTTTGAAGAGTGCAGTGTGCCATCACTGAAATAATCAAATTAAGCATTAATGATTTTTACTCTCAGACTAACAATTGCGTTATTCAGTGGGCTGCAGACAGCAATGTTGTTCATATTTCATATGTTTTTTGAGTCCATATGGACCTGTACTCACTTCTTCTTTTTGTTTGAAATCATTCAGAATTTGTTTTAATTCCAAGTGGTATTTTCCCTTCGTCTTCCTTGAGTAGATCTATGTAGCGTCCCATTAAAAAGTATTTGTAAGACTCTTACTGTATAGCGTTAGCCTTTACCCTGAAATGGAGATAATGTGAAACAGTGTTGAATCTTCTCAGGAACTGCCAGTTCCTCATGGATGACTGAATCATCCACAAGAAAACAAAACATCCTGGAAAAGCATAAGTTCTCCAGGCCTTGCTTGTTTCATTTAGCTCAGTGTTTACAAGTCAATAATAAGACAGAGGTTGGGCAAAATGTGCATATGTGGGAGAACTTGTAGGTGAAAAGCACTGAACACAAAAGACTGTCTCACTTTTCCCAAAAACACTAAGCGAATCTGAAGACTTTAGGGAAAATTTTCTGTGAGCTCACAAGACAAAATTTAAGATTTTTTGGAAGGTGTGTATCCATATACATCTGGCATCCATCTAGCAAATTTCAGAAGAAACATATTTTAAATTGTCAAATGTGGTGGTTATAACAAGATTATGTAGGGCTGCATGTTCCTCCACAATCTGAGTTACATGACCTGAAATTTGCTCTGTATTAGGAAATCCTAATGGAAGATGTTCTTTCACTGGTTTGTGAACTTAGGCTCAGGACAGTCACTCAAAACACACCAGTAAGTCCACCTCTGAATTACTGAAAACAAACCAAAGAGTGTTTTTTTGTTTTGCTTTTTGGGGGGTCAGGGGGATTTGTGCCCCATTCAACATCTGGTCATAAATCTGATTGGGACATTGAGGCATGACTTTAATTAAAGAGTCAGCTTATGCTCAAAAGCCCTCCAATCAGGCTGAAATGAAACAAAAAATTGTGACTACAATTCATCCGCATGTACAGAAATCATTGCAAGTTACTGCAAAAGCTTGATGACAATTGTTGCCACCAGCGACCGATTACTTTTTCCCGTAGGGCCAGGTCAGGTCAGTTAGCTTTTTCCATTAACGAACAAAGTTATCATGGTGAATCTGTTGCTTTTAATTATGTTGTCTTTGTATTATGTTAAAATATTTCAATTTAAATATTTAAAGTAATTAAGGTTTTAAATGTTAACAAAATAGAAGTCATCTTTAAGAAGGCAAATACTTTTCACCCCATCATATTCACATGCAGAAATCCATCACTTGTATAAATCAATCTATATCTATCTTTTTTTCAACTTCTTGTGTGTTCATTTCTCCATTTTCCCCTCAGTGTTCATTCTAAAACACAGCGAACACGCTGTACATAATACACACACCAGGAAACACACGAGGTAGCTCGGTTGGTGGGGGCCACGGCTGCAGCTCTTCTGCGCAGTCCCAGAGTGGCTCCCGGGGCTCGGCTGCCAGTTGTTTGCCAGCATCTCCGTGTGGAATTCATTCAAATTAAAGCGGTGGAATGAGGCCCGAGTCCCAGAATGCCTCGTCCCTCTCCTTCATCAGCATTCCGCCGATGAGAGTAATTAAAGCAGAAATTAATTCTGCTGTAAGCAGAGGAGCCACAGAATAACTGATATTAGAGGCTGGATGATGAATGCTTGGCATCAAGGGAGGTCTCAGGGGAGCCAAGGAAAATTCACAGATCTTTCTTTCTTTCTTTTTTCTCTCTTTCTTTCTTGCTTTCTGCCTTGCTTTCTTTCTTATTTTAGTTTATTGTTGGTTGGTAAAATCAGAAGCAGATTATCTGGTTCTGATTTTAATTTTGCTTCCTCTTTCTGCTTTTACATACTAGATGATTCTTAATTTTTTGCAGTTCTTTTGATCTTCCTGTCTTGTTTCAAAATTGCAACAAATACCTAAAGACTCTGACAGTGACAGTATTTCACATTCTGTCAGCACTCATAGTTCCCATTTTCAGTCAACAGGCATTTTGGAGCATATTGATGCTCCAAATGTCAGTATACGATTGTTTGCCAACACAAGTTAAACTGGACACTCCTGCTAGGGTAATTTCTAGCCCAGAGTAACACATTTCATATAAAAAGAAAAACCTTTGCCAATTATATACAGAGGGGAGTACATAAACATATTAATAAATCAGAGTGTGTATTTAGTATTGAGCAGTCTCAGAGCTAAATATTGTGCGTTTTTTTCCAAGAATGACTTTGTTCCCTTGCTAGGCATCATTAAAGATTGAACCTTGAAGCTCTCCAGATGACGTGATATTCTACCCAAGATGATTCAGTGATTCTCCAAGTCCCCAGACGCTTTTATTTTTGGAACACCAACTCCTAAGCGAGAACAGTCACAAGACAGAAAGACAAACAAGTGAACTCCTAAAGCACAGAGGCTAGATGAGATTTTCAGTGTTTTCTGCTCCCAAGAATCAAATGGATTTGAACAAAGGTTAGATCTCTTTGGGGCTTTATGGTAATGTGATATACGGTGCTGCCATGGAATTTGCGAATGCATGTCTTAGCTCTGTCTGACTCCAAGGATGGAGTGAATGGTAATTATGCTGACCTCTGCCCCTCCCTCTCTTTCTCTGCCCTCTGGGTAAAAAGCCTGAGGAGGTAATAAACAATAGATAGATTTGTCTTGTTTTCAATACAGCTGCGCTCCTAATGACACGTGAGAGCCGCCTCTGTTTTGAAAATAATTCACGGCAAGATCTGCAGGTATTCAAATTGCATTTTTAATTGGTTCCGCACAGGAATATCCCAATCAGATGTAAATGAATTGAAGCTCAACCAGAGACTTACTGACTGGTATTAAGAATTTAGCAGGCTGGCAAAAGACCTGGAACACAGAATTAATGATTAAGTTTGGCGGGGGGAAAACACAATTGCGGTGAGGATGAAAGCCAGCAGAGTCAGCCATAGACCTGTTGATGAGCCCAGTTTAAAAGAACATTGAGGATCTTACAAAATATGCTATCATTTTCCAACAATGAACGCAGGGAACCTTTCATACCTTCCTTACTAATCTCTTCGCCTTCTGAGGTGGCAACATGCACTTTTTGAAGTTTTACTCTGGCTATAGTTATTTGTAAACTTCAGCATCTGGCTAATTTTTTGCAGTAATTTCTTTAATTGTAAAGGTAAACACTTATTATCCTTACTTTATTCTGTTCTCCTGTTTTTCTCATTGTTAAAAGTGGCTAAAAGAAATATGTCCACAGATTATGTCATATTTGTATCTCAGAAAAATTTATTTATTGGCCATTAAATAACAGTTTTTTTGACAACTTAGTGGTTAAATTTGAAAAAAAGAAAAAAAAAAACATGCTTCTATTACATTCGTTACATTTATGTTAAGAAAGACAATAGTTGTGTCACAATACAATGATTCTGTTAAAACTATTATTTTAAAAGTAGAATCTTTCTAAAATTTCCAGTTTGAGACAGATTTGTAACAACATATCAAACTCATGAGACCAGACGATAGGGTGCTGACATCACAAAAAAAAACAATGCTTGCGGAAAAATTTTGAATCCCCCTTACTTATTTTCACAAATCACAAAATGTGCTTTATTAAATCTAAAATATATTCCAGCCAAGGTTTGACCATCTTTTCTTCTGCAGTTTTTATGGTTGTTTGAATCCAAGATGGCCTTAGAAAAAAACAACAAAGATTCTCCTTTAAATAGAAGTGCTATCTTGCAATATCTAACGGAACTAGATAGCTAGACAGCGTGGCCTAGTTGCTTCGCAAGACTATCTTCTTAGATCTTGTCTTAGATTATGTTTTACAATAAGAAAGATTAATGTATCAGGGGTTTTTTTGTTAAGAAGGAATGCCATTGTTTGTGGAAGTGATAACAAAATTTGATAATTTTATTGAAAATCTTTTTAATGAATGCTAACATCACATTGATCAAATATTACCAAAACAAATTGCTAAGAAAACAAAGACACTGAAAAGTAATTGGAACCACTTATTGAGGCATGATGATGTACTGGCTCCTTCCATCTCCAGTGGTAGTACTAAATCATAACACACTCCTAACCACAGTCTTGTCTTCTTTTAACTTCCTATTTTCCATTTTTTCCATCCTCTTTTACAGGGATGATGTGAATCACCATGCAAAAAAGTAAACATACAGTAAAGGTATTTTCTCTAAATAATTCAGTAATCTTTTTTGCTTTTTTAGACTCAAGGTTTACCTGCAGTCCTTTCTAAAAGCCTTCTACTTAACAGCAGTTTTCTGGGAGTGTATCCACAGTGGATCATATTGCTGTAGCTCCTGATGTCTTCCTCTGTCATTCAAATAGGTATGTGGTTATGAGCTGCAAGGAGACATCTTGTTTGACATCTTGTTTGATGTCTACCAAGCAGACATGTTTGTCTGCTTGTTAGGTGCTCCAGTAATAATAATAATAATGATAATAATAAAATACTCAAAATGAAACCTTGGTGTAATGATGACCTTAAATACAATGACACCCTTTCCCATAACATTGTCCTGTCCAATAGTCCAGAACTCCCCTAAGAGGCCTTACAGCAAAATCTAGGAGGAACCAAATGAGAGAGAAATCGATTACTTTCCTCTCTCCACTGTCTCTGCCCTGGCTGAATTACTGAAACAAGATGCTGCACTTAGAGGAGTCTTTGGAGAGCTCTGGGGAAAGAAAGAGAGGTGGGTGAGAGAGAAACACTTTTAGGGACATGGGTGCCATTTAGACGAGGACCATCTTCTCACAGAAAGCCACTAAAAGCAGCGAATGATCCTCTTCCTGTCCCCGGCTGGGAGGTGGTTAGCCTCCTGTGGTTAAGTGAATACAGAGCTTACATTTGGGTTTGAGGTCAAGGCAAGATCATTAAAAGAATATTTATTTCTGAACTCCAAGCATACATCATTTCATTTGTGACTTCAGTTCTTCATGTCACTGGTGCTTACATGACCAGTTTCAATGCTCTGCAGCCTTCATGATGTCACACTGTGTTGTTTACCATCAGCTCTGACTTTTATTATCAAAAGTATGAAGATAAAATTGAAACTAGTTCATCTGGCAGACAGAACACGGTGCTTAAGGGACCCAATCCATGTAAGTGCCATTAAGTGGAAATTGCCGTTCACAGATTCCAGTGGTTTGATTAATTATGCTCTCTCATGTGTTTTGATAAAGGCCAAATGAAATATGGGCAGCAAATTGCATTGTGTTTCTGTGTCCTGTTACGTAAAAGCAGTTTAATTATTGACACATGTTTTGCCACCTGGCAGGGGAAGGGATTATCGGACATGAATAGAAATCATACAATGAATGTTACGAAAGAGCAGAAATGGTACTTGAAAGAGGGGATGTTCCTGCATCTGAAGCTTGGTTGATGCTTCTGCCCTCGCACTGGCTCATACTTCTTGTTCAATCAGAGCAAAGTTCAAGAAGATGGCAATGTTCTAAAGGAAGCATTGCGAGTAAGTGACTGGACTTTGAAATTCATTTAACTTTGTGAAGCAGGATTGCTTCTTGAAAGGTCTTCTCTGGCAAACATGGAATTAAGGCAATATTTTATGATGGCTGTGTAGCCTCTCTGGGGGATTAAAGGATCAGTGCAGGCTTTGTGTGATATCTTAAGATAGCTCTTTCTGATCAGAGGAGAGGCTTAGTTACAGACACTACTTTGAACTCAAAGAATCAGTGTAAGACAACAAGCAAATTTGCAGCTTTAATTGAAACGCTTCCTTTTTCCCTCTCTCTTCTTTTTTTGTCTTTGTTCTCAAAGTGTTTCTGAAGAGTAGCACCCCCTAGTGTCATGGAGATTGAAAGACAACAATGTGCCTTCTGTTGTACTCTGTAATACTTAGAGTGCACTTCATTCTGTATTCTACAGTGTATGTGGAGGTATTAGCTCATAAAACCCTCCTACTGTTGTATGAACCGACTGACGTCCCACAGCTCTATATGAACAGCAGGGCCCTGATACTCAGTCCCAAGCTGTTCCTGTTTGCCCAGAACGATCAGGCCTGGCCTCATGCTCCCTACCTGATCTAGTTGACTGGGCTGTGTAAGTTAGGTAGGCAGTCCCTGTCTCCATTCCCCTCCTCCCTCCCAATATGCACTTGGACGGGGGCTCAGGCTGCACCTTTTGTGTTCCACAGGGATAGGGGGCCAGATGGAGGAATTTGATTAACCAGCAGTGGAGGACCAAATGTTCAATTGGATACAGAACCAGTTGGAAGACGGGAGTGAGCGAGGGATGAGGCGGGGGTAGAGAGAGAAATCTAAAATGGCTGGTCATGTGCGCCGGCCAACACTTTTCCAAAGGGGAGCCCAAACAGACACTGAGGTGTAGTAATGCAGAAGCCTTTTCCAAGTACCAGCTGGGCCTTTTAGGAGCCTCTATCCCCACAGCAGACACTCAGCAGCCTCCGAGCAGCTTGACTTTACCATATGTGGAACTTTTTTATGCTCCACCTGGTTTCCCCAGGGGTCTTGTGCCGCTGGGATGCTGGAGGCAGGTGAATTGCTCTTAATGCAAGGCACTGAATCACTGGGCCAAATACATGAGGGAAGTGCCTGGGGAGTGGAGAGGAATCTGTAGAAAGATGGACAAGCACGACCTTGGTGCTCGTGCCTGCTTTAGCTAAGAAAAACTCATGATGTGTCATCATGCCTCTACTCTATGCACACCTCTGTTTTAGTTATGTTAAAACTAAATATTTATTTTTTTTACAACTTATCTTTTCACTAAGCACTTTGTGCTGTTCTCTATAGCATTTTCTTAGTTTTGGAGTTTTCAGTTGCAATTATTACAATTGCATCTTTGTTTAAGGTATAACTGCCAAATATTTTTCTAGTATTGTCAAGGCTTGTTTAAATGACAAAGCCTTCAAAAACCAGTTTCTTCTCCTTGAACTCAATTACTACATCTAAATAAAATCCAGTGCAATATTTCGACTTCAGAAGTAGATTTGTAGATAATGTTCACTTGTGTGTAATTGAATCTCAGTATAAAGCCACCTGTTCTATGAAGAACTCACAAGTTTGAAGAAGTCATGAAGACCAAAGAATGCAAATAACTTCAAGGACAGTGGGCCCTGAGGAAAAGAACTAAGAATAATTGGTGTATATCAAGGAGGATTGATAACCCAGTTAAACTACAAACTCAGATATAATTGAAAGTATCTGACAAAAAATTGGCAAAAATATTAACTTCTTTTGTGAAAACCTTGTAGACATACCCCAACAAACTTCCAACTATAATTGAAACAAAAGGGTTTTGCAAAGTGTTGACTCGGAATGTATCACTGCAAATGCGTGCCACACTTTTTCAGATGTTTAGCATACTATTTTAAAACTATGGTTTCCTTTTCTTCCATTTCACAATTATGTGCTATATTTTGTAAAATTCCAGTAAAATAAATTCAACTTTGTTGAGGCAACATTATAAAATGCAGAAAAGTTCAAGGAGTAATTTTCTAAGTTGTTATACAAGCATAGCTTTCTCGGTCCAAGCTATCAGGACAGCTACTGTAGGTCAGTCGAGTGAGATTTCGGCCAAGATGATGGGGATGTGGTCACTCTCCTGCCTGCACCTGTCTTCCTGATTCTGTGGCACAGAGCCAGAGGTCAGGGGTCACAACAGGGGGCTGTCAAGGTCAAAGGTTTATCACTCTCCAAGAGGTCTTGGAGCCATCACTCAGATCCTGCGGTACACACGCTCTGCCCAGTCGAATTTCCCTCTTCCCCCACTTTTTCTAATCCTTCCAAATGGCTCAGGCAAAACTCCTGACAGCAGCGAGAGAAACAAACTGTGGGGTGTTGAGCTCTAAGCCATCAGCTGGAGATTTAACTTTGAAAAGATTCCCTTTTTACTTGCTGCCCTTTCCACCAATCTGAGGGCACACCAGAGTCCAAGCACCCAGAGCAGCTGCCCTCTGACCCTGCCAGCGGTTGTTGGTTTATTTTGTTTGGGCATTTGAGAGGGAAGGGGGCCTGCTTTTGACAGGTCAGGCAGCAGGACTTGGATGAGGTCTTTAGCCAAGAAGGGCCAGAGAGGGAGAATTTCACAGCTCGAGAAAAGACACACAAGCTACGCTGGGCTGGCTTTGCTGCTCCAGCTCCAGCGCCAGCATTATACCCATGATACTGGATTAGTTGTCATATTCATGGAGACATGTGGAAAATGGGCTAATTTGGGGGGCGATTCATGCAAAGTCAATTCCATCATGCAGGCAGAAATTCCACGATACCTCTGTTTGTGCAGCTGTGCCCACTTCTCAAATTACACCAACCCCTTCACAACCCTTTCCGCTCCCCTTTACTTCCTTTGAGCATGCCAGGAGCCTCACACAGGTCTTCTACTTATCAGGGACTAAAGTAAGAGATTATGAAACATAAAGGGGAGCCATGAGGTAGAGCCACGGTTCTTCCTTGGGTGGGTGGAGAGGAGTGCCATATAAGGGACAAGCAAAGAGGCCACATCAAGAAGCACCAAGTCTGACAGACCGCAGGGAACAGACCTGCCGCATCTAGTCTGTCAGCTGTTCCAGCAGTTCAGTGCAATCGTGGGAGCCCCTTCCACTGAAACTGTGTTACTGAGGGCCTTTCTTCTGTGCTTCTGTTTTATTTTTTGGGGGGAAGAGGGGCTCGGGGAAGGCAGGGTTGCAACTCTGTGTGCAAGAGGGGGTTTTGAGGGGTATAATTTAGTGCACAGAGGGAGCTTCGTCTCTCCATCTTATGATTTGGAGGTGAAGACAAGCGCCCTCGGGGGCCCCCTGTCAGAGCTTTTGGGCGCGCTCAGTGCAGACTTCAATAAAAACACACAAAAAGAATTCCCCCACAAGGGCGCCTGGCTGAATCGCTGACGCCAATGTAAAAGATTCAGTTTTTTCTGTGAATCATTTAGTACACGACCCCAAGCTTGCCAGACAACGTGACAATAACAAGGAACTACTGCTCTGTCCTCCTCATCGAGAAATAACGGGGAATAGTAGCAACCAACCAGCGGAGAAGGGCCAAATGATTTCTTTCACACCAGCAATTTCACACATCGATCATCCTCTGCCACTCCTCCATTTTCCTTCCTCTACTCCCACCTCTCAATCCCCCCTTTTCTTTCCTCCTTTCACTGTATTCCTGTCATGACAAATGTCAAACACAGTCAGTTAGGAGTGTGTGTGTCTGTGTGTGTTTTTTTTTTCTTTTTCTCTTTTTGGCAAGCAGAATGTTGCCAAGTCGAACGTGCGCTGGGACAAGACTGCTGCAGAAGCATCACACTGGAGCATCAGCATCAGATATTTCTGTGAAAGTAACAGAAATGTTTGAAGGTGTTGTCACAAGCTCACAGGTTCCTGCTGTTTGTGTGCACCAGAGGGAAATGGCACCTTCTCAGCCCTTTTGTCTCCTCCCTCTCCGTTGTTGTTTTTTTAAACTTATTTCTCTGTTTGGTTGTTATCACTTTTTACTATGGTTAAGAATCTCAGCATGGCTGTTTTTTGTTGGTTTTGACAGTGGGGGTCGGTGTTACAGTCGGAGTTAAAATTAGAGGAGTTGTTTCTCTGAGCGACTTGGAGACATGTCATCTTCTGGAAGCGGCGGGGAGTCTGTCAGTCACAGCCATGGTGTGTTTTAATCATCTCTGTCCCACTTGGTGGAGCGCTGACGGTTAGAGTGAGGGTTCCCTCCCCTGGACAATACCAGTGCGCTAGAATCTCATATGCTCTGATGTCAGACACAGCAACCGGTTAAGAAATATGAGACGTTTTCTTCCGCAAGTTAATCCTACAAATTCAATGGGGGAATCAAGCGACGTCTGGTGAATCTGACGACGTATCACAAGCGTGTTTGAAAGGCTTTTGTGATCTTTCAAAGGATGTGACAGCTGGAAGGAGATTGGCAACAAAATAGCAGGAGTTTGTCACTATATTAAGAGAATGAAGTAGATGGAATAATCAAAACTTATGATGTGTTTGAAGCTTAATGAGCTGGGGCTCCCCCCAAGCGAGCAACAATAGCAGTGTTTTGTAATTCTATAGCCATTTTCACAACACACCAAGGAATTAACAATATGCATTTATTTTTACATAAAAGCGGGTTAGACTGCACATTTTGTTTGATTATGTAGCAGCAATGACAGCAAATCTTTCCTTTCAGCTGCTCTGCGAAGACGAACAACCTCAAAGCTGAGAAGCTCTGGGGCAAAGTCAGGCTGTAGAATCCCTTAACCTCAGTCAGAGTGGGCATTTCACCGCAACTTAACCCTGGTCTGAGCACGCTCACTTTTGTCCATTCCAGAGGCTCCTTGTGGGACCATCTTTTGACAATCATAAGTTGTCAAGGTCCAGAAGAACTTTTGCTGTAAAGCTTCCTGCTGACACCCTTGAAATCAGCAATGCTCTCCAGTCTTTCGTCATTCTATGATTGCGTTTGCTTGTTCAAAGAAATGCTATTTAAATAATCTACATTTGAACTTTTCTTAAATAAAAAGTTGCTTAATTTGAAAGGCATCCATACCCCTTTAACCTTTTCATAATTTATAAGGTTATTATAACAAACTTTAAAGTACATCCCACCGATAGTCTCACACCTTGGGCAGCCTTTAATTTTTTTAATTTTGAGTTTTATTTGTTAGGATTGCCTTGTATTTAGCTGCACTTACCATCCCATTAAGTTTGACCTGATTCCCAGTCCCTGTTGAATAAAACATCACAAAAACCTTATGTTCTACCACCATGTTTCACCAGGGACTGATATGTTAGTATGCCAAAAAGTTCAAATTCGGTCTCTTTTGACCAGAGCATCTATTTCCATTGATTGAAACCATGTCGCCCGCATGGTTTATTGCAACTGAGACTTTTCATGGCATTCTTTAAAAATTTATTATTTTCTGTCTTACATAAAAGCTAGATTTGTTTACAAGTTATGGATGTCATGTTGATTTTCAAAATACTCTGTGATGTTGTTTTATAGCCTAACCATTATCCCTATCTTTATTCCTAACCCGTCTTCTCTGTTCCTTAGTTTTAATGGTGCAGTTTCTTCTCTGACAAACCTCTAAAATCTTCACAGATGAATTTATACTGCTATGCAGTAATAAACAGGTGAGCTTCTGAAGACAGTTTCATTGGATATTATTTTGGTAAAGAGGCAAAGGAGGATAAGCATACTACACCTTTTTATCACATTAAGTAGCATTAGGCCACTTAACATCACCTTCCTAAAATTATGGCCTAAGTCATTTTTTGCCAAAAGTAATTTTTTTTGGATTGCCTAAATCATATTTTGGAAAGAAAAAGGTGCTAAGAGTGACATAAGCCATTATTTTAGAAAGGTGACGATAGAGGTTTGTCTTTGGATAAAAGTGGAGAAGTTCACTGTGTCTTAATACGTACGTTCTTATTTTATTAAAAAAAAGACATTTGTTTTTAGTGCTTTCACACTTTACTTCTTATTTTCTTTTCTAGAAGTGACATTTTCCACAAATGTGTGTCAGTTGTGCTTCAAACAGAGGTACTTAGAAAAATATCCCTACAAGCTCCTGAGCAATTAGTCCAGCTGCCTGCCTTTGTCCACCTACCTATTGTGTTCTTTGTAAAATACTATTCTCTTACACCTCCACTTACTCCATCCTCTGAGACAGGGCTGGAAAGCCAAGGCTCTGAGTTGAACCCACAGTTGGTTTAAACATAATGAAATGTATGTCATGTCTCTGGCTCATTCCCTCTGGCTTCTCTTCACCCCTGCATCCCCATCCCACCGCAAATGCACCGTCTTTGACAGGGAGGCCTTTGTGGCTTCTGCTGCAGTGATCTTTAGTCCCTTCAGGTCCCACCGACTAGTTAGGATGTCCCTGCGATTTGAGGGTGGACTCAACCATAGACGCACGCTTCATAGCATTGACTGCAGAGCAGAATAGAAAGAGAGAGGGAGGCAAAGTTTAATCAGCCTCTTAGAAACCATGGCTGATTAAAAGAAAAAACAAACCTCTTCTAGTAATAAATTGATGCTACAGTATCCTTATTGTAAACGTCAGAGTTAGTAGTGCTTACCATATCCACGCATGGGGCGCTAAAAAACATGCACATTTATTCTCTAGTTTTTACTTTTTCATCTATTTTGTCTCTTCTCCCCAACGGTGTACACATAATAGAAACCATGGCAACACAAATCAGGTGCAGTTTCTGGAAAAAGGACACAAGCTGAGCCATTTCAGATGATGCTTATTTAAATTTCAACATATATTGACTCAGCTCAGTATCTGTGTCTTTTTTTATTTTGTATCCAATCTGTATGCAGATGAGACTGAACACACAGAGCATCTGTATGTATTTGTGTTTATGAGGCTTCGTATGTGGTTTACCTAAAGCTTTGGAGCATTTGGCTTTTTGTGTTTCCCGGCGCACATACGCGCATGGACATGTGTCTGTGCATAGATATCGCAGCTCCAAAACGAGTGTGCATGTCCACTATATTAGACAGAAGCGCGTGAGGGGGGTGCCCCAGCGTGTGTGTACTGCTGTCTGTTCAGAGCTCTCCGCGCCAGCAGGGTGCGCCATTCCAATTTACCCATCAGCCGAGGAGGCAGGGGGTAAAAGCGCGGGGCATCGCTGTCGGAGATTTCACATTCGAGGGACAAGATTACCTGTCAGGGGACCCCTGTGTGGAGGTGATGAGGGAGGGTGACTGCAGGGGCACAGTGTGGGGGAGTACAGACTGTTTGGGGGGACAGGAGGAGTGCTGAAAGATGGGGAGGGCAGCACGACTAAAAACCACCCTGAAATCCATGGGTTCTCTGTTTTCTGGGGAGCATAGCTGCCAAGTTGCACATCTGTTTGACACCAGGCGCTGTGGTATGGCAGTCAGGGGCTGTCTGTCCTGATTCACATCTCTTCGCTCTCTACTTTGTTGCGAGAATCTAAACCACTGTTGGAGCTCTGTGTCTGCAGAGAAGCTTGCAAAACATTTTCTTTCTATATGAAGAAAAACAAAACCAAAAAACACAAAGAAAGCATGAAAGGAAGATGTAGTGTAAGATGGCTCAGATTTAGATTTTTCTCTTGCGTGTGCCTCTACACTCACCCCTCTTGAATTAATTCACATTTTGAGCCAAATCACACACCAGACTTTTTTATGCAGTTTTATATGACAGACCAAAATTAAACACTTAAAATAATTACCAATAACTCCTGTCTTTTTTTGTTTTTTTTGTCATGTTTCTGTGACCAAAATTGTAATTTCCTTTACACCTTATAAGTTTCCATCAGTGACTACTTTTTTTCCCTACTCTGCCATAAATGACAGACTTGTGATTTGAACGTTAACAAGTTGTTTTGTTGTTGATTTCAGGCATGAATCTCTGGTGCTCTCCAGAGATACATTGAGCCTCTTTGTTGCTTCTCACATTAATGTGCCATACTTATTTTATTCCTGGGTAACAAAATAAAGGGTGGATGAATACAAATGCACACCTTATTACAAATGTATATTTAACAAAATGTTGAAAACCATGAATCTGTTTCCTTACAAATATGTCTTAAGTTTGTGAGGATCGATCATATAATATCTGTGTAAAATACAGAAAGTGCAAAAGTTAATGGGGTATGAATGAAGGGGTATAAATACTCTTCCAAGGCACTTTATGTGTTAAGAAACTCAGTTATTGAAACACCAGATTGAATCGTTCCTTAAAGCCCACAGACCCAGCTTGCTCTCATCTGTGTTCGCTCTGCTTATGTTTAAGTGTCAGCCAAGATAACTAACGCTGCTCCAGAGATCCTTGAAATCTGTTGGGAGACGGGACATTCCAAACTGCAAACCTCATTCTTTACCCCATCTCTGCTGCCATTAGTTAATTATATGCAGGTGTTTTCCTTTCTCAGTCATTTTTGTTGTTGTTGTTGTTCAAGACCTAATAAAATGTAGCCATAAGAACAAAAAGCTAGAAAGGCGGCGAGAAGAAAAGGGGGGAGATGGTGTGGAGGAAGTGGCTGAATGTGCTGTGTGAAGCAAATTATTGCCCCCATGTAGATTCATCAGTTCTCCCTGCTGGATTAAGGAAGGGCCTTTCTAATGAAGTTCGCCCCGTCAAAATGAAGGGACTAATTCTGATTTAGCTGAGGTAATGAACTTCCCCTCTCCTAGTGAGAGCAGCGCCATGGGGTGAGGAAAGAGGGGTGGCGGTGTAAGAAGAGGAGGGGGCAAAGCAGAGTGGCAGCCAGAGAGAGACGGAGGCAGGTCGAGGAATGAAGACGGGAGAGATCCATGGAAAGAGGACAAGATAGAGCCAGGAGGAAGAATGAATGCAAGAGAAGAAAGAGAAAAAAAATTATGCAAAACGGCTGTCTCGTATTTGCTGAGATGTATTAAATTTCCAGTGCGGGTGCCTGTGTTATATAAAATTATGTTAATGTCTTGTGGCCCGCTGCGAATGGCGGCTTGCTGGTCCTGAGCATGCGTGGCTGGCCGCTACACGGAGCGCGCTCAGTGGGACTCAGCTTTTCTATTAAGGAAAACCTCTAGACACCTGATGATGAATTCTCTCTCACCAAATGTTCCCCCTTTTTTGTGTTGAAAATATGAGCGCTTCTCTAAATGACTTTGGAGAGCCTGGTATGGCGCTTGGCGGCCCGCATCTAGCAGGGGGGAGAAAGGGTTTAAAGAGAGGGGGGCAAGTTGAGGTGTGGAGGGGGGGGGTCCCTTTGCATCAGGCTAAGGGAGTCAATTAAGGCAAGCACTGATAATTATAAGCCGGCAGAACGCAGGGCCTGGCTAATTGTACAGTGTTCCATGCCGCGAGCCCAGCCAAGGGGCCGTTCTTCAACATTCTCCTTCCTTGCTCTTTTGTGTGGACCGCGAACCCCAAAGACCCCTCATACCTCAGCCTGACAATGCCACAGTGAGGCTTGCAGAAAGAAGATGTAAAAAAAAAAAAAAAAAGAAGAAAAAGGAAAAAAAAGAAGAAGAGAAAAGTCCAGCATGTGCCCATAATTAACATTTTACATTCAGGCCACTCACTCTTAAGAGATCTAAATTAAAGTACTGCCTCGTTTTGCTTTTTAAAAGCTCCTGAAAATTTTATTGTTTCCCTGCTTGTTTGTAATCCTCACTTTGTACACCAACTTTTATCCAGTCTTAGAAAGTCAGGGCAAAGAGGCTTGACCTTTACTTCCTCCTGAACACAAACAGGCCCTGTAGTTTAGAATAGGTATGTGTGTGGAGTAAATTAGAGCATTTCAGTGTAGTGGTATTTTTTGTGTGTGGCTGTAGGGGGTCCAGCACTCCATGCAATCCATCTCAGGCAGCCTGCATTGTTTGTCCCCAATGGACCGCCGTACCTGCCTGCAGCGGCTGCACCTACATATCATTCGTTAGCACGTATTTGCCTCTCACCTTTGTTGTTCTGGATCTCTCCCTTCTTCTTTTTTTTTTTCTCTCTACAGCCACAGTGACCTACGCACTGTACAACTGGTCAAATGTTTTAGCTATTGTGTTTTTTCCACTTTAAGCATAAAGAATGATTTGGTGACATAGAATGGGGGTTTTAAACCAGCAAATAGAAGTGCAAGTTGTAATACCAAGTTCTACAGCTGTATTTCTTCTTCAAGGGCTAACACTAGCTTTAGCTCCCCCTAATGATCCCACAGCGATCATTAGCAGACATTATTGTTCCGAATTTGCCTGAAATCATCACACAGCTAAGGTGGAATATGTAAATCTGACTTGTGCAAGTAAATGCATATTTAACACATCCTGAGGATCATGTTGGAAGCACTTTGCCACCACCTAGTGGTCAAAGTCTGGCCCAATCGCATTCTGAAATCCTTGAATATATTGAGATTAACAATCCCTTCATAATTTTGAGCCTGTTTGTAATACAAACAAAAATATATATTTTTTAATAAAATTACAAAAACAATACCTTCTAGCTGAAAGAACAAAATCATCTTCTATTTTTGCTTTTTGAGAAAAATCTGAAATGCTAAGAAAATAATATATTTTGTATGCATTCATTTGCATTTTCTAATAGATTTTAGGGTAAAGCATTTTTAAAGCTCTTCAAACTAGACACCACATTGTTTTTTGTGCTGTTAAAAGTCTTCTATCTGTGAAAAACTTAACATAACTACTTAACACAAGATAGATAAGATAAGATAAGATAAGATTTATTTGTCATTGTCATCCACAGATTACAACGAGATTGAGATTGTGCTTAATTTGAGTTGAGGTGCAAAATATACAGTATACAATATACATA
>CAEFZX010009094.1:0-12017 GCA_903066825.1 Alfaro cultratus
ATCACATAGCAAATCTATTACGAACATTGAAAATGAAGGTTGGGTTTTATTATCGAAATGGATCTTGTTTCTCACTCGAAGCTAGAAGTAAATTGGTAGCAGCAACATTCCTGCCACTTCTGGATTATGGAGATGTTTTATATATGAATGCTTCGACCAAATGTCTTCAATCATTGAATACTGTTTATCATTGTGCCTTAAGATTTATAACTGGTAGTAGATGTTTGACACATCATTGTGAGTTGTATGCAAAAGCTGAATGGCCTCCTTTAAGAGTACGGAGAAATAATCATTTGATGATCTTGATATATAAATCTCTACTTGGCCTAAGTCCAGCATATTTAAGCTCTCTCTTGCATAGATCTATTAGTTCTCATTCCTTACGCTCTAATGACATTTTTCTTCTGCATGTTCCACGAGTTTGAACTGAAAAAGGGAAGCAAGCATTCTCTGTGTTGGCCCCTACAGCATGGAATCAGCTCCAATCTGAACTCAAGATGTCGGAAATGATTTCACTGGACTTATTTCGAGTGGTTCTTAAAGATACCACACTGCTTCTATGAAACAGTGTCACTGCTTTTGAATTGTTTTTTGTTGTTTTGTATTTGTGCATATGTATTGATTGGTTTGGTTTTGTAACCAGGTTGCTGTGTATTGCAGATTTCTGCCCAGGTCCCTCTTGAAAATGAGATCCAGATCTCAATGGGGTTTACCTGGTTAAATAAAGGAAATAAAAAATAATTAAAAAAAACAATAATTTTGAGTTACTTACAGATTCTGAAAGTCTAAGCTTTTCAATGATGTCAAACAAATAGAAATAAAAAGAGAAATTATTTACTACCTAGTGATATGTGCATTAATAACAATTAGGGCTATTTGTGATTTAGAAGCACAATTAAAGAAAAATAGACTTGAGTTCCTTTAGCAGAAACAAAAATCCTTTTCTGCACCACTAAATATAAAAATAATCCACCTATTTCTATCAGTTGAATTTACTAATTGCATCTAATTAATTTAATGTAATCATTTTAAATCAAATAAAAATAACAATAGCTGTTGACGGTAAGCAATGCATTATAAGCAAGCAAAGTCTTGCAAACTAAAAATCTGTTCTGACTAACTGAGTCAAGTCCTACCGCTCACCCTTCAAAGGAATCCAATCACTAGTGAACGACACATGAACACTCAGCAGCAGCTATGACTCGGCTTCCTCTGATCAGAAGTAGTCCTGGAGTTGTTTTCTTTCCATCAGTATCTGAAGCTTTTCACTTGAGTGACTTGATTTTAAGTCAGTTTTCAATTATTACTTTTAACACAATCCTTTGGTAAGCTAGCGGTTGTGTTGTACTTTGAGCTCACGTTGTTTACATGCAGTGCCTTGCAGACCACTAGGGGGCCAGTGGTTCGGGAACCACAGTTTGAGAAACACTGATTAGAGCAAAATGTCAAGTGTCTGGCTTTAAAATTAGCTCTGGATTTGACAAATGTTTTTACAAGGCTGGATAATAGATAACTAACGGGACTACTTATTTAGAGCCAGTATATTTAGCCTGATTTTATTATGTTACCTTAACCCCTTTACTGAGCCTTAACCCCTTTGCTACCAATATGCTTTTACAAGCATATTGGTAGAAATTGAGGTTGTCTGAATAAGCCTCTGACTGAAGATGCTCACATTTGCAAAAAAATAAAATTAATTTGGTGTCAATCAACTCAGGCATGTTTGTGCAGCAAAAATTTCCATTTGTGCAGCTATCATTTTGAAGAGATTACTAAAAATGTTTCTAGCGGTCATCAAATGTCAATGAACATCAGTTCATGCTGGATCTCAGCTAATTAACTTGGCTGAACTGAGTTTGTGTAATTAAATAAATAAATTTAAATATGATAAGTGCCAGGGGAGTGGTTGACCTCTGATGACCCCTAGAGAAATGTTTTCTTAATGTCTTAATGTCTTTAGAATAAATAAATAAAATTTTGTGCTGCACAAACATAGCCGAGATGATTGACACCTATTTTGTTTGATTTTATAAAAGTTGACCTTTTAAACTTTCATTAATATCTTCAAAGCCAAAGCAGCACAAACGAAAATTTTTGCTGCACAAACAGAGTTGAGTTAATTGACACCCATTTCTTCTGATTTGAAGAAGGTGGGGGCTGGTTGACCTTTGATTACCTCTAGAAACATTTCTTTACAAATGAAAGCAGCACAAATGAAATTTTTTGCTGCACAAATGGAGCACAAACGTTTTGACCCCAATTTTGTCTGTTTTGAAGAAGGTGGGGGGCAACTTCACTCAGGTATAAAAATGCGGCTAAATGTTAATGTGTTTATAATTTGACGGGTAAAAATAGAACATGACCGATTTTTTATTTATTTTTTATTTTATGCTGTCGGTCAAAATGACGGAGAACAAAAAAGTCTAGCGCGACCTCTGATATATTTATGTATATGCATGTGGTCATGTGCATGTGTGTGTGTAGCCCAAATTTAGATAGAGCTATCTATGGAAGAAGTAACTGCAAGGGGGCCTTTAAGCATGATAGAGATAGTATCAGTGGAAATATGCTTATTTTAAGGAAACTGCTATAATGCCAATTATATTAATTACTGCAAAGGGTACACTTTTTTCTTTTTTTTTAACCATTTTTATATAAAAAAAATTTATATATAAATTTTATAAAGTAAATCTTGCTTAAAGTAATTTTGAATCTAAACCTTACCTAAACCTTCCAATAAGAAATAAGTTTGTTCTTAAGTGTATACATAGTTATGAGACAAAAAAATACAGAAGAGCCAAACAGACAAAACTCACCCTTCTCATTCCTGACAGAGCAACCATCTCTGATCCTACTGGAGTCATATATCCGGACATTGTCTGGAGCCAAAAAAGAGAGGGAGAGAGAAAAAAAAGATACTGTTACCGACAGAAAACAAAAACAAGAAGTTTTATACATAAAAATGTTATTGCCCCAAAGACATTGTTTCTAAAAGACACCCTAATTAGAAATTTATCTCTCATATCTATGAGAATCTTGGGTCAAATTTAGACTGTTATTATAGACAATAGAAAATGGATTTAGATTGGCATATTGAGGACCACACTTTGGCATCAGTCTTAAAAAAAATACTAACATGCATATACTGATATGCAATGTGCACAGAGAGACTCAATTTAAAATACTGCACAGGCTCCACATTATGCCAACACTGAGGGAGTAGGTTAGAGTTAGGTTCTTCTACCTGTAACACATGTATTTTAGAGCTTGTAGTGTTCACGCATATGTTTCGAAAATGTGCAAAGATTGAGAAGTTTTTTTTGTGATGTACAGGGTGAGATAACCTCTGATTGGTGTAGAATTATGACCCTTTCACTACATTTTGGCAGCTAAAGTGAACAGTACTTGTAACACAGAACACCAAAATGATAGTAATAAGTACACATGGTGCAAGGATGGCCATCTGGCCATTCTGGATATTACAACATACCCTAGACTGACTGGTATAAGGAGCTTTTGAGAATTCTCCTACTGTAAAATCTAACTTACACCCTATAGTATAACAGTGAGGGATAAAGATATGGAAACCACTCAAAGACTCAGTAGGTCCACAGGCCTAGATAAACGAACCAAACTGCACAGTATACTCAATTAATTATAAGTAGATTAAAAATTTTCTAAGGAAACCCAGCATGACTTGCAGCATTCACTCCTGTTAGTCAATGCAGCTGATGTGGATTGATGTATCCCCTTGGTATGATACCAAGCATACATGCAGTAATTATAGTTATTAATGCTATAACTAACAAATGTGTATGCATTTGTTGCGACAATCTCAAATATATCTTATTATAACAAGACTATAAGAGCCAAATATGTGTATTTTGGGGATTTGGTCACTAGATGGGGCTGTGGCCTCAAGTATATGAGCCAAGGGGCAACAGGTAATAGACAGGACTTGAGCCCGTTAGGGCATGCAAGTTTTTGACCACTGTGGCAGAGTCGTTGTTAATGCTGTTGCTGTGTATCATGGAATAACTGGATTTGCTCACAAATGGTTTCATCTGAATAGAATAAATTCTGAATTTGCACTCCAAAGAATATCCTTGGGATTGACTTTATATAGTACAACAAGTACAACGTTAGCTGCTCAGCATGTCCTACAAAGCAGCAACAGATCAACACTGAACTAGTGAAGTATTAACTGGCTAGTACTGTCATTGCCCTTGTTGGACTTTGTGATGAAGACATCACAGAGCGCTATTGGGGCATGTCAGACTGAGACAGTTTGAGCTGCTAAGGGCTGGTAAAGTTTCTGCGAGCTAGATTAGCGCTACAGAGCTAAAGCATCAGGCCGCAGATTGTGGCAGCCAAAGACCAGATGGACACGGTGGCAACCAGTTAGTGATCGAGGAGGACCGGATCGTAGCATCTAGGGAGGGAAGTTGGAGTACCACGGATCTTTGCAGGTCATTACGAACTGGATCATGGAATGTCAACAGGCACCAAACAAGTATGTGTATTGCTACACCATTGATGGCCATTTTTGTGTGTGTGCACACATTAAAACCAATGCATTGGTAATTGCAGCATTTAAATAATAATATTAGGCATTGCCTCTTCACGTTCGAGGCTCATTAGCAGCCTTTTTCGCTCATTTATCAGTCTTCTTTACGAAGATCTTTAATCGGTCCCTGTCTCAGGTTAGAGACAGGGACTGCCTGAAATCCTCCATCATTGTTCCCATACCTAAAAATCACCCATCACCTGCCTGAACGACTACCAACCAGTGGCTCTGAACCCCACTGATGAGTCACATCTCATTCCTCACACCTTTGACACACACCCAGTTTGCTTACAGAGCTAACAGGTCAAGCCTATAGGCAGATTCGTCCACCATGCTGTGGACTGACTCACAGCATGGTGCACAGACAGCAACTTCATTCTTAACAGGACCAAGACCAAGGACCTCATGGACTTTAGTGCAAGTAAAGGAGACAGTCAACCATTATACATCTGCGAAGAGCCAGTGGAGAGGGTGTCAAACTTCTGTTTCCTGGGAGTTCCTATCATGGATAACCTGGCCTGGTATATAAACACAGCAGAACTGGCAAAGAAGGCCCAGCAGAAACTCTATTTCCTGAAAGTCCTCAGGAGAAACAATATTTCTCAAAAACTGCTGATGTCCTTCTATCAATGATCTACTGAAAATATCATTTGTTATTGTCTCTGTGTGTGTGTTTCTCCAGCTGCACAGCAGCACAGAGGAAGACTCTCCAGAGAATCATTAAATTTGTCCAGAAGACCATCGGCTGCTCTCTGCCTTCTCTTGAAGAACTCCACAGGTTCTGCTGCCTCAGGAAAGCCAAGAACATTTTAAAAGACTCCTCACACCCTGGACACAAATCACTAAACACAACTGCTGCCATCTGGCTGCAGATACAGGAGCAATAAAGCAACAGACTAAAGAACAGTTTATACCCATTAGTCATAAGAGCATTAAGAGTACCATTTATCACCCAATTTCATTGGGTGATGTTAATATTATTATTCAGTGAATATTTTGATAACTTGACAACTAAAATCAAAGGTAGTCATTGTCTGCAAGCAGTTTTTTGCTCTCCAGCAGGGAGCTGGGAGGGTCATGCTGCAACGTGCCTATTGCTGGGTTGCAGGTGATTTAGTACTGATGTAACGCAAGATGGATGAGGGTCATGAAATAAATGCAGCCAATTTACATTTACTAGCTTCAAAATGCTTAAAGTCTGTGTCATGTACAGTTGTTTCAACCGTTCTAATAAAGAGAAAGATAAACATTATTTTTGTGTTCCGAAGGTAGTTGGTCATAAGAGAGTTCATTTTGTAAAAAATAACCGTATTTTCCGGACTATAAGTTGCAGCTTTTTTCATAGTTTGACCGGGGGTGCAACTTATACTCCGGTGCGACTTATGTGTGTAAATTAACACATCATTATATCATATCACATGGTATTTTCACACTAAACCGTAAGAGGGCGCTCTAGGCCTGTGTTCTTCTACCTCTGAAGTTAGCGGAGTTGTTTAAAAGCGACACTGAAGATGAAGATTTCATTGCGTTTAGTGATTTGGAGTGACACGGATAGTTTGGTAAACTTGTTAGCATGTTATTTATACTATAGTTATCTGAATAACTCTTAATATGTTATGTTAACATACCAGGCACGTTCTCAGTTCGTTGTTTNATTGCCTTTCAAGATGACATGTCTGTTCTTGGTGTTGGATTTTATCAAATAAATTTCCCTCAAAAATGCGACTTATACTCTGGTGCGACTTATATATGTATTTTTCTTCTTTATTATGCATTTTATGGCTGATGTGACTTATACTCCAGAGCGACTTATAGTCCGGAAAATACGGTACTGAAAAAAGAGAAAAGTGGATCAACAATCTACGGCCAAAAATAGGAGGTGTGGAAACCAACAATACCAGAGTTTGCAGTGACCACTTTCTAACAGGTAAGGATTGCAGCTCTTTAATTGTATTTTCAAATATTTTACTGGACAGGACTTACTTAGAAAGACAAGCATTCATATGTAAGGTAAGATATATTTATTTATATTTTTACTCCCAAGCTTTATTGTCCCCAAAAAAGGTTTGAGTGCTAATGTTGTTAGCAGCTAGCTTAGTGCTGACATTAGCATTTTACATCTTACTTTATTATTTTTTAGGTTGTCTAAGCGCAGCAGGTGATGTAGATTCCCAAGACCGGGTCTCTACCATTAACCTGGGCTGTGACTATTTTTCCACTCTCTCTGGCCACGAACCATGTTTTTAATGGGGTTTCTATAGATTGCTGCAAATTGTTGACAAACATTGTAGAAATGCAGTATGACTCAACATTAACAAAAAATTCCAGCATGAATTTGGGTTTACAGAAGCAAAATAAATTATTTACAAGTAGAGTCAAACACTTAGTAATAACATGGGTAAACTTGTTGTTTGCGTTAGCGATACCATTGTTGACATAGACTAACTACTTAAAATAGCACAACTCACTAGTCACCCGGCAGACACATGTCGATAGTAATGTAATGCTTCTTTTGATCCTAAATGGTTGACCCAACCTTAAGCAAAATAATTGTATGCATGCAGGCTTTTTAAAGCTTTCATCTGGCTAGTCATACAACAGCACCAGGTAGATAGTTATGTCGATCGCCTCGATGTCGGGTAAATCCTCAAGATTATATGACAAGTATTTTTTACAGAGACAATATGGATCACATTCTAAATATACGCATATTTTTTCGAGATATCTTGTCTATGCCAGCTCATTTAGGGCATTAGCGTATTCGCAGTGATCCATTTCGCCGTGTTTTGAACCAGAGAAATCCACTTCATGACCTCCACCTGAATTTTGCAAGTCATCCGGGTCACGTGTTTGAAACCCAGCAATTGATAAGTAGGCTATGCTCATGTCCCCTTAAGACGCGGAGCTGTGTGTATTGTATGTAGTAATGTGATTCCACTCCATCCACTCTGTAACAAGAAGTGAGATAGACAGTGAGGTTTGCAAATGGCACCTGAAGAGATGGACCTCTTCAGGTGAGAAATTATGATACTTGATGTTTTTATTTTAAAAAGTAAGCACACAGGGATGTGTGGCTTAAGTACACAAGATGTGCACCATGAGATGAGTATCTTGACACACAAAGCTGCAGTCATACATGTTTCAATCGGAGAGGAAGAGAAGCAGTTTGTTCACCCCCAGTTTGGGTTCAGCAAGGACATTGGAAATTAAGTCAATTTATATTTCTGAACTTGTTCAGTTGTGCTTATTTGTTCAAAAATTCTTAACTAAATATATGCATTTTCTTCATTTATTTGAGAATGCTGTAGTTTTAAAGTGACAATAAAAGTTATTGTGAAAAAAAAACGCAATTACATATGTAACGCAGTATTTTCCGTATTTGACCAGTATTTTTTCTTTTTTAATCGATGGAAAAATCTGAGGCTCATCTGTCATTTTGACAGATTACAATTCACACCCCTGACTATTGGTGGAGACGTGCAGGACACTTTAAATTTTACGCAGAGTACACTGCGAAGGTAACTAAATCAATCAACAAAAAAGTCCTTTCTGAATATCATCTCTGACATGGACACTGAACTAAATGCGTCTTGCTGACTCGAAGCTGACAGCGCGCTGAAGAGTTATGGGCAGAACGCTTTGATGGTGCTTGGTTAAAAAGTGCATTTCAAATTTTGGCTGACATGGCACGTTTAGCAAACCTACAGTTCATAGAAAACAGAGAAAAGTAAGGAGAATGCTGTTGTGTTCATTATTTAAATGGGTGAGTAGACCTTGTTAAAACAATAAAGTAATGACATAATTAGACTCTAATAAGTGCAGTGTGCTGCACAAGTAAATGCACAAACGGCTCCACCCTGCTCTGCTCAAGCTGTGGAGACAAATTCCTTTCAATCAATCAGATTTAAACTTGACTTATGCTGCAAACAAAAAACAAAAGGGAGCTGGAAGATGTTAAACAAAAACTGGGAGAAGTTGTGCTGCTTACTCAAATGGTGCTTTAAAAACGAAAGCAGTACAATCTTAATTGAAATAATATGTCAGGTTTATTTCAAGCTCAACTCTCTAATTAAAATTAATCAGTTGAGTTGGATCGGGCTCAGACATAATGTCTAAGGACTCAATCCGGGTCAGATTCGATTTTTTTTTTGCTAAAATTTAAACGTTAGTCCAGATTTCTGCTTTAGAATCGGAGGAAGTTGTGAGGCTACATGTTCAGACCCCAATAGGTGAAGCGCTCATAACTTTAGTGGAGTTGATTCATTTCATTGTTCTGTCAGTGGTTTTCATTAGTGCAGAGAAATATGTTGTCTGTTTGATCAATATGTGATGGGATCTGGATTGCCTGTTTAACTTGTTGAATATTAACTGCATAAAAATTAAATGCAACAGAAAAATAAAAAAAATTTACGGATAAAAACAGAATATGACGGAATATTTTTATTTTTAACACAGTCAAATTGACTGACAACAAAAAAGTCTAGGGCGACCTCTGATATACTGTATGTATGCAGTATGAACGTTTTCCATTTGACTGTTAAACCCTCAAAATATCCATCAATCCATTGTACACCCTTGTCTCTACTGGGGTCAGGAGGTGATGGTGTCTATCTCCAGGGAACGTTCCGGGTGAGAGTCGGGGTACAACCTGGACAGGTCACTAGTTTGTCGCAGGGCAACACAGAGACAGACCGGACAAACAACCATGCACACACACACACACACACACACACACACCTAAGGAAAATTTAGAGAGACCAATTAACCTGACAGTCATGTTTTTTGGGGGGTTTTGTGAGAGGAAGCCGGAGTACCCAGAGAGAACCCATGAATGCACACTCCATGCAGAAATACCCCAGGCCAGGAATCGAACCCAAGACCTTCTTTCTACAAGGCAACAGTGCTACCAACTGCTCCACTGTGCATCCCTCCTCAAAATATAACAAATGTATGCATCCTATTACTGACTTATATTGGTTTTAACACAAATCTTTTCATACTCTTGTTGAAGTTGATGTTTACAATATTTGGTACTAAGAATGGCACATTTTAAGGTAGATTTTTGAAGATAATCCATCCATCCATCCATCCATCCATCCATCCATCCATCCATCCATCCATCCATCCATCCATCCATCCATCCATCCATTTTCTTCCGCTTATCCGGGGTTGGGTCGAGGGGGTAGCAGCTTCAGAAGGGAGGCCCAGACTTCCCTCTCCCCAGCTACTTCTTCCAGCTCTTCCGGGGGAACCCCAAGGCGTTCCCAGGCCAGCCGAGAAACATAGTCCCTCCAGCGTGTCCTGGGTCTTCCCCGGAACACCTCACCAGGGAGGTGTCCAAGAGGCATCCTGACCAGATGCCCGAGCCACCTCAACTGGCTCCTCTCTACGTGAAGGAGCAGCGGCTCTACTCTGAGTCCCTGCCGGACAGTGTTGTCACTAACGTGTTACTTTGTAACTTACTTTGTTACTTTGTAACGCGTTACTGACGTCGGACCACTTTTTTCAGTAACGAGTAATCTAACGCGTTGCTATTTCAAATTCCAGTAATCAAATTAAAGCTACTTATCAAAATCACTTTGCGTTACGGTGCGTTACTATCTTCTTTTATTTAATTGTATTTCCTCTAAGCGTCTTGTCGAGTGACCGACTTCTCTATGTGACAGAAATGTAAACAATGGAGGGAGATGTGCGTTTTGTTAGTGGAAAAACAGGAAATATTTTGAGTTTCTGTCGCCAAGTCTGATTATCATAAGCGGCTTTGGGCTTTTTTATTTTTTTAAAGTCGCTTCCAAATTTAATGAGTCGCGGGTTGCGCCTTTTTGGGCTCGTTTTTGAACGTGAAGTTGCTCATTTGGGCTTGGAAATAAGCAGAGACTCATAATAAATACCAGAATTTGTCTGACATCCAGTTAGTTTTAGTTCATTATTTCCCGGATGATCCGTCCCGCTGTGTCTTTGTTAATGTCAAGATAATATATTTCTTCTGAATGACCTCAAGCTTCGCTTTGCGCTCCAGAAAACTACAAAGATTGAGATTAATCTGAACAGCGCAATGAACGTGAAAACAGCCACGAATAAACGAGTCCGTAAAGTTGTGCAACTAAACGGCATTATAATCATTAATATTAAGATAACTGTCACACATATGTGCAGCGGGACATCTGAGCTCTGTGCACTGCTCTCTGATACCAAACACAAGGTCGTAACGCACAACTTGGAGGCTGGGGGGAGGGGTGGGTGCTTTAAAATCCTTCTTAGAGTTTTCCTGACAATAGTGGATCACACAAAAACACACACAAATTACTAAAGTTTTTTTTTTGTACTGTTGTAACCATTGAACAATCTCCCCTTCAGTTCAACCTTATGAGTGGAGACACATGGACCTCCGCTCACAACCGACCTAGAAAATCCCACGTGGTTTCAAGTCTCACAAACAAAGCCTTGCGGCGCTTTGTTTCTATGTAAACATGAGAGTATTTCTGAGTCGATTAGTGCATCATTTCACCAAATATCAGCTACAACAATGGACAGAGGAACTAACAAGTTCTTGCGAAGCTTCACTACATTAATGTTGTCATTTTCACTCCTAACATTTAATTTTTCAAGTTTTTAGGAGTTGTAGAGCCTGGTAGCTACAAAAGGTAACAGAGATGTTAGCTTAATGTCAAAGGAAGGAGTTACTCACTCAGTTGGTTGATTCCACAGTTCTCTTATTAGAGAGACAGTTATGTCCGAGTTGAACAACTCGGCTCCTATTTTCTTTTATAAATTAAGTACATTCATAATTGAAATATTATGTAGCAGAAATCAGTGGAGAGTCGTCTAACTGCCTGTGCCGTGTCATTTAGCATTAGCACAGTGCTAACTGGTTAATGTTAGCTCACAAGCTGAGCTTAACGGTGTTTTTTTTTACATAAAACTCAGCGAAAAGACTTATTTATACAGCTGGTCATTTTCACTTCTAACATGAATACGTTTTTAGTTTTAAGTTTATGTTATTCCGTCTTCTAACGGTAATATTTCTTACTGCTGCTAGCGTTGACTTGCTAACAGTGTTTGCGAAACGACTCACCAGAAAGGGGCAAACAAACATAAAAACAGTGGACCACCACTGTTTTTATGTGGTGTAAAAACCACACCACATAAAAACAGTGGTGTTTTTATGTGGTGTGTTAGCAGCTGCTGGCATGGGGTATTTCTGCATCCAGTGTGCATTCATGGGTTCTCTCTGGGTACTCCGGCTTCCTCTCACAAAAACCCCCCAAAAAACATGACTGTTCCCCACCCTCAGCAGGCTGCTCCCCACCCTGCTGAGGGTGGGGAGCAGTGTTGACCCAGCTGCTCCCCTTAGTCCTTAGACAAAACATACACTGCTTTTCTTTTTCAATTGTTGATGCAAAAACTTTCTGCCGGTCTGTTAGTCCACAATGTAGTCTGGCACTACAAG